>JASDQU010207674.1:0-20370 GCA_032191745.1 Picea mariana | reverse complement strand
GATCCCCATAATACGATCTGACCACCACAATCAGTCAAACCACGGAGGGATAATCTCCGTAGCTCACCCGAATGCAACCTCGTGCGTAACCCCTGTGTGAGAGGGGGATCCTAGGCAGACTTATACGACAATTGGATTTGACTCTCCCTAACTTAGGATGCTAATGTTTGTTTTGGAAACTTTGGAGAGTTATACTCATAGCCTCATCCAAAGTACTAAGCCTAGTCTACTATTGGTGGAGGATCCTAGAAAAGAAAATGTTCTAGATAATTTTTAATTAGCGTTCATTTTATAGTTGTTCTTTACTCAAAAGGGGGTGCATGGAAGTGAAACAGATGGAATTATGACTCAGTCCCAAAAATGCATCAAAGATGATAAGCAGTCATTTCTTTTCAATGGACATCTATCTAAGGGAGAGAGAGAGAGTTCTTTTCACCAACAAGCACTAATAAGGAATGTCCTCAAACAATTTTTCTTCAATCAAATCCGATGTGGTGCTAAAACTTTTGAAATACCTCCTAATATGCAAAATCAATCATGAAGATGATTCTTTATTGTTTGTATGTGAATAATGATTAATTCAAAACAATGCTTATCTTGCTAATTATCTTTTTGGATCAATGAAAATCAGACCAACACAAGCAGGAATCGTACAAACAATACACCCTCTCGCTATGATCAAAACAAGAAGCGAAAGAAAAGAAAAAATCCAAGAAAAGTCAAGAACTTCACACCAAAGAAAATTTCGAAAAAAAATGACCTTAACTAAGACCAAATGAAAAGATCCATAGGCTTCTAATGTCCTTCACCAGAGTTTCTCTCTCAGTCAAAAAGGAGAGAAAAAAATGCATTGGTTTCAAACTCCAAACAGCAGAAAAACTAAAAAACAATGAAGAAGGCTACAAAACCTAAATAGCAAGGTGTTTGTTCTTCAAAAAGAAAGGTGTCAAATCTGAAAAGGAAGAAGCATTGAATCACAGGGAGACTCAGCAAGTGAAACCCAGAGGTAAAACCCTGAAAAGAGCAATTCTGGAAAGTTTTTGGCCAAAAGAGGGCTGGCGCTCTATTGTAAAGGGAAAGGAATGTTATAGCACTCTGTGTAAGGCACTCAGGGAGTGTTGGTGCTCTGTTAGCACAGCCATAGGGGCGCCAAGTTCAAAAATATCTTAAAATGTCAAAAAATCCAAAAATTGCAATCTAGTCTCGAAAATCAAGCTGAGTGTAATGGGGTAGGCAGTCAATCAGAGCATGAAATCAATCCAAAAAGGGTGAACCAGGTTTGAGAAAAATCAAGGTATGAGACAAGGTCTATTGAGGAGAAATCAAAACAAAAAGGTTTCAATTCGAGGACTCCCCAATGGAATCTTTGGTTTCTGTTGTAGGAAAATCTCCCAGCGGACAGGTAGATTGCCTCGAAGAGCTAGACCCTAAACTCTAAGACAGAAAGTGCTTAACGTGGACACTGACTTCCTTTCAAATCTATACAAACTAATGTATGAGGAGGAGGGAGAACAAAAGTACCTTTTTATCGACGTTTGTCCCTGCACGCTCCGAGTTGAGCTCCAATCTTTCGCTCTTCGATGAGCCCTGTAGACAAACAAAGTACGACCACTTCCTACTCTATTGATATTAGCTTGAAAACAGATCTATCTATCAACAATAAGTTCATGTAAGATTAGACACAAACTAGAAAGAAATAGGCTAAGTGTGTCATATTAATGAGAACAACGACAGTAGTACTTACAATCGTAGATGCGAATGTGACAGCTTCATCAAGTCCCCTTTGTCTAACCCTTTCTCAAAATATCCACAAACTGGATGATAGAATCTTGAATGATCACTCTCCTTTATTTCACTGTGTGTTTCCCATGAGATCATAGGTTTCATGCTAGCAATTCTTCCCCCTTTTCACCATCATAGAGCCTGCTTATATAGGTTAAGAGAGGCTTAACCTCTTGAGGTATCTTTAGGGTAGGTTGAGGAATTCCCTCCTTAAATCAGGGATCTTCTGATTGAACCAAGAATTCGAATGCAACTACCTTCCAAACTTGAAATATACTCCCCTTATTCTCCTCAACGGGCCAACCACTGCCCAGATTAAACAGTGCTCCCTCAAAAGGGGCATCAGAGTGCTATAGCGCTCCCTAGAAGGCTCAAGGGGAGAGCCAACATACTAAGGATGGGTAGCGCTCCTTAAGAGAGGTGGTTTGTTGTTATAACTCTCCCCAGTAGCTTGTGGGGGAGTGCCAATGCTCTTAAGGATTCCATAGGAGAGTGCTCTCCCTCAAAACCCTATTTCAAGAGCTCCTTTCATATGGAAAAAGATTCTTCACTTCAGTAGATCATTCTCCTTCCTCCAATTAAAGTGTCTCCTTGGTGTCGTCATCATGGAAATATGATTTGTTTGATGTTTGCAACACTTGTGAACAACATGCAACACTTGCGACAGTTGAGAGGAACATGCGACACTTAGGACACTTATCGAAGCGAGCAATATTGAGGTGTAACAATTTGCTCCATGGGTGGCATAGGATAATTGTATTTGTCTGAGGCCTTATTCAAGTTTCAGAAATGAACATGCAATGTTATATCCCCGTTCTTTTTCCTTACAGGTACTAGATTAGCAATCCACTATGTGTGCCTAACTGGGAAAATTATTCTTTCTTCCAAGAGCTTATTTATTTCATCCTTTACTTGAGGTTCTAAGTTGTGATGAATTTTCCATGATTTTTGTTGAGAAGGCTTTGTTTGAGGCTTCACGGGGATAATGTGTTGGATGATATTGGTATCATATGTCTTGAGGTCATCATATGTCTAGGAAAATATGTCAAGATTTATTACTTGATGAAGGCTTGTTTTCCAGTTAGGGAACATTTTTTTCCAAGGTTGATGTTTTGTGGTATATTTCTTGTTCAATATTTATTACTTCAAACTACATAGCTAAACTATTTGTTTTGCAGTTTTTCACTTTCTTGAACTTTTCCTAAATATAATAAAGATTTTCAATCCTTACCACATTTTTAGGGATGTTGTTTACTTGAGTGAATTATTCCCGACTGTTTAGCTTGATGGGCTAGGAGAATCATAATTCGTATATTGATCATGGTGGCCTTCATATATGACATAGTATTTGAAGTTGTCTTCAAGATGTAGAAAAAATTTGATCTACTGGTCATCATCAAAGACTCTCTAGTTTGTTATGTTGTTAGGAATTGAAGGAATGTACAATAATTCCATAGAAAAAGTATTATCCATTATTAATTTTGATATAATTAACTTAGATGCGACATTAGCTAGTAAATATGCATCATGATCTAGTGAAAAAGGAATAGGACTGATGTTGAATGCATCAAAGTTTTTTATTAGGTCTGATACATCATGCTAATAATGTTTGAGGTGAATGGAAAGGTAATGTATGGTGTTTCTTACCTATATTATCACAATTTTGGAGTCACCAAATCCCTTTATCAAAACATTTTTCAACTCCCCAATGACCTTGACTCTCGACCTGTCTAATTGTATGATTTGAATGTCAAAATTTTCATGTTTAGCATTGTGTTTCTCATAAAATTTAAGTGGAATCACATTGGATGATGCACCTGAATCAACCATACAATTATGCACATTCATGTTAAAAAATTCAAAGGTCAATGAGAAAGAAGGGTATTGGATTTTGACCTTTGGCCATTCATAGATTCATTGAAAACTAACTATTTCTTTAGTGTTGTCTTTTCAATGGTCTGACCAGTTTTACCCTTTCCTTTATTTCACCCCACATTAGATTCTTTAGTGTTGTTTGGAGTAGTACCTTGAACAATTTTAATGAAATTGTCTTGGATCTTGGGTAATTTTTTATGCTAGAAAAGGGAAATATTTTCCTTTGTCCTTTTTAAATCTTCCAAGAAATCATAATCTAGTTTAGATGGAGGTGTTGAACAAGAATGTGGTTTTTCATTAGAGGGTGACTTCTATGTATGGGATGTTGTTTTGGTAGGTTAATAAGTTGAAGGAGAATTTGAGGATGGAGTCTTACTTGGACTCCTAGTGGTTAATTCATTTTGGGAAAAAAGTATCTCATATACATGTTCGTCTTCCTCATCTACCATACCAAAAGAAATATCCCAAAACAAATTGACCTCTTTTTCATCACTTCCATCAGCTTCTTGGGGATTATCTTGTCATTATTATTATCCCTATTCTTCTTCCTTAGATTCAATAGGGGTATCAATTTCCCAGGACTTGAATGCTTGTATAAAATCTTCTACATTTATGCATTTTGAAGGAGGGGTTGTCTTAGAAGTAGGGGGAGTGCTCATTTTGGGTGGAAATATGAAATAGTTATTGGGGTTTGAAGAGAATTATCCATAATTATTTTTCATATCGATTATTTCATTAGAGTCTTTTTTCACAATTATGTGGAGCACTTCCATATCTATGGAGTCTGTATCTTACTTATCATCAGGGGGTTTGTTCTGAATGGCTTGTTTTTACATATTATTTTCATCATCCCTATGACCGTTAATGATGTAAACCTATGTGTTGCCTTCAGAGAGGTCAGTGGCCTAAATTCCTGAAGAAAGAAGGGAGAAGGACTTTTACTGAGAGAAGAAGTTGTATTTTACTTTGTAAAAGCCCTATTAAAGAGGATTTACGCAGGTTTCTCTATACACAGGATGCGGAAATGCCTGATTTCCATAGGCTGCACCATATCTAGGCTACGAAGTTTCTGTAGGTTTCTCTATAGCTAGAATGTGGAGGCCTTCGTACGTGGGAAAAATGAGCATTTTCTCGATGCTTCTAGAAGGAGAAGCTTATATAGTGAGGTGGCTTTCGAACTGTTTGGATCTTACTCACTTTCATGATTCAGTGGGATCATCCTAACCTCCTCACCTTATCCTCTTCAGATTCTAAAATGAGAGGATCTCTCATGGAGAAATTTAGCTTGGCTTGAGATTAAGATTTTAGAAGTGGTTTTGGCTTCATATTGTTATCTTGGTTAGAGAATCTTTGAGCATTTCTTTGTCAAGATAGATTGTGAGTAGCTATCAGACCTATGGTCTCAGAATCCTCAGAGAAATAAGTGTGTGGGAAGCAAGGAACTGTTAGGAGGAACCTAACAACAACAAGGCATCTGGTCGTATCTTTCTCCCACATTATTTAATACAGATATATGTTTCTTTCCTATATGAATGTTATTTGTCCATATTGTATGATTTATTGATCACGTACATAGTTTCATATCAAATATACTCTGTTATTCTTGTCTTCGTTTGCTTGTGTTTATTTGCAGATATTTCTCATAAACCTCGCGATGAATCTTGGATTGCATTGGCGAAGTCGGATATCCAATATTTAAAAGGTATGTTCTAGATCAATTTCTCATTTGATAATTGAAATCTAAGGAAAGAGTAGTGAACTGTCTTGTTTTGTTCTAGATCTAGGTGGATCTAGGGAGATTAGTTTATGTCTGCATTCACCGATTTATCCAATAACACTTTTCAAGCATGTAAGGTGGAACACTAGATGGAAGGTCCCAATTAGACCTACTCTCATTTGGTGTAGTGTTTCCAAGTAGTATGTGGGCCTGGTTTCCACTCTAAAATATTTTCTAATACGAATCTGAGAACAAAATGTTCTCAGATGAATTAAAATACAAAATTAAATCTAACTAATGCTTAATACAACTACTCTAAATGAATTCTATACTAATCTAGCCTATCATGATCAGAACAAAACTAATGAGAATGAACACAATGACAATATTATTACCTACAAAAGAATGAGTTCACGTATTCAAGTGATGGATTAACATAATAGTGAAATGGACATAAAAACAATTAATTTTTTATCATATATATGACATTGTTGTTTTACTAAAAAGGAAATTCATGATAGTATAAATATTAAGAACATAGTAAAGAAAAAATTCATATGACTATGCTCAATACATTCATACAATGGACATATGCACAAATAAAAATCTCATATACACATATCTGGATCATAAATCTTCATGGATGTCTCTTTCTCTATTCATTCATGCGGTTAAAATAATGTTCTGATATACAATAGATCAAAAACCCTTATTCATTTGTAGTACCCTATTTTCTAAAAAAGGAGTAACTATTTACATTCCATAACTTCCATGTTGTCAGAAGATAGTTCAACTCAACTTTTCATATTCTACATTTTAATTGATATGAGTGACAATGAAAAAAACAAGAAGGATCAGTTACAAAAATTGAGAAAATCATGAGATTTTTTTCAATTCCATTTGATCTCTATATTATTTCCATAGGGAATAGTATTCCTTTCTTGGACTTTGAGAGATCNTGTTTTTTTCATTGTCACTCATATCAATTAAAATGTAGAATATGAAAAGTTGAGTTGAACTTTTCATATTCTACATTTTAATTGATATGAGTGACAATGAAAAAAACAAGAAGGATCAGTTACAAAAATTGAGAAAATCATGAGATTTTTTTCAATTCCATTTGATCTCTATATTATTTCCATAGGGAATAGTATTCCATGATCTTTTCCAACTTACTTAACTGCATTTTCTCTGGGTCTAGTGCTCCATAAAAAAAATTGGTTTTGACCTCCAACTTTAATTCATGCTTAGTCTTATTTATAAAAATTTTGGCCTATGTGATTAGCTTTATTAGCTTCATCAAATATTCATTTAAGGCCTCTTTATTGGATTTTGTAAGCTGCTCAATAACCTTTTGACTGAATTCCCTCTTTTCCTCTAATTCTACTATTCTCAGTAGAGTTGGGGTTGCATTGTCAATGTTGGGCATGATTTCCATTCTGAATTCCTCTAAGAGATCATTGGAAGCATTCCATAACTTCTTGTATGCCTTTGTCACTATCTTTTGAATACTTTGTATGTGTTCTAGTAGGGGCTTCCATGGATCAAACAAGACTTGATCTTTTATCTGATTTCTAGTGGTGTAGAGTGGCATGGAACTTGGTGGGTTCATGTACAAACTCTGTCATTCGACGATTATATCAAAGGTATATTGAGCCTTTGGATATTTTTCTCTTTTTTCCTCCATTTTTTCTTCAAGCTTTGTTTGATCATCTCTGTTCTTTTGGATCTCATTTAGTGTGCAAAAACATTTATTTTGCACTAATTTTATCTCTTCATTAACAACTATGGCTTCTTATTTCATGGTTTCTAGGGAGATATCTCATGTTTTAATTTATTCTAGGATTTTCTAAAGTTTTTCTTTGTCTTGTTACATCCCTTGAATTTATGCTCCAATTGTTTAATGAACTTGTTGGCCTCCATGCTTTCTGTGTGAAAGATAGTCAACTCTTGTGCATAATTGTTTTTTAGTTGTTCTATGTCTTTAGAATGTAATAACTTGAGGGAATATAGTTCTTCTTTATGCATATTCTCAACTATGTGGACTTTATTCTCAAATTCTTCATTCATTTCATCCTTTTGTTTTTGTAAAAACTTTTCCATTTCGTCTTTTTGGAGATTCTCTGCAATTCTAGCCACTTTTTCAAATTTAGTAATGTCATCTCTTGTGTATTTGACATTCCTTCCAATTCAACATTTTTCTCTTTTGAAGTTTCCAATGTTGCATCTATATCATATACATGCATGGCATTTCCTGTTGCAAATAAATTAAGAGCAGAGGGAGTATGTATGGAATTTTATTTGGGGCATAGTCCAACCCTCAATTCAATGGTTCTTTTGGTTGATCCTTGTATAAGAGTTGTATCCCCTCTCTTCCTTTTATTTGACCACTTCTCTATCCCTCTGGTTTTGTTATTATAGTAATATTCTCCCACTTCCACTACAATTTCATCTGATTCCAGTACTTGTGACGAAAAGGAAAATTTTCCAGGTATCGACATTAGAGGTGTACATTCCTGGGGGTGAAAGTCAACTATGCCCTCACTTAGGGTTGTTGGACTATTTGTTTCCTAATTCAATTTCCTCTATCTTTCTTTTTGTTCTTCTTCATCAGCCTTCCTTTTTTCCTTGGCCTCAACAACCTTGTGTTTCTCTACTTCTTTTTTCTTTTCTTTGTTTCTACAACCAACTTTTGTTTCTCATCTTAAGACTTATTTTTTTGTTATGCATCATGTTGATATTTTTCCTACTTTTTTTCCTTTTTCTTCCTCTCATTAGAAACATTCTTCAATGCATCTTATTTTTTCTTCTTCTCATCAAATTTTGATTTCTTCTTGTCTTCATCCCTCTTATTTCCTTTGACTTCCTCTTGGCCCCTCTTCCTCTCCTTTTCTAACCCTTACTTTTTTCTTTGGTACTTTGGTTCTACATCACATGCCTTCTGGTATCTATCCTCTGCCTCTATTTTTTCTTCTTGTTCCTTTGCTTCTAGTTTTTCTTAGTCCTTCACTAGAATCAATAAGAATTGTTCCTGAGTTATTTTCATGTTTTCTTATGCTTCCATTAGAATCTTTTCTTTGGCCACAACATATGGAAACCTGTGTAGTACTTGTTTGAAGAATAATACCCACTTGAATACCTCCTCTAAATAGTTTACTACATGGATGCCAACAAATTTGACATGGTTGAATGTTGTGTCTTTTGGGTCATGCCCTATAGGTTCTCTTGTACGCAAGCATATATCTTGCAGGTTTTTTGTTTATTTCCTAGAATGAGGGCCATTTAGTAATGTGTACCTTCCTATTTTTATAGGGAATGTGGGTCAGAGATTCTTTTTGCTACCTGGAATGAAAGAGGTTATGCCATTTTCTATTTTTTGGTAATAAATATCCCGAATTAGCAACCCATCGGGAACATATTTAGGTGGGAGATGTGGGGCTTCATATTTCCCTTAGACTCTGATATATGTATAATATTGTTTCCATATACCACTTTGAAATATATTTCAAGGTGGCCATGGCTTCCTTTGATATTTTATATGGTGTATACCCACAAATTATGTTGTGTAGGGGAGAAAGGAAATAACCACATAGGTCATAAATGTGTTTTTTATAATTGACATCCCACCATTGAGAAGAATAGAAAGGGATAGGTAGTTGGCTAGGGTCCCAGTTCCATCCAAAAGAAGGAAAGTTTATTGCAGAACATATGACATATATTAGGTATGCGGAAATGTAAAAGCTAGGTTTTTTCATACATAGTGCTTCCTAGAGTTTCTGGAAGATGATAAAGACTAGTATATGTTGGTGTAGGCCTATTTTGGGAGAAAATTCTATTTTGGGCACATGCCTATTTTGGGGAAAAGAAGCCTATTTTTGGAGCATGCACAATATGGGGAGGAAAAGAAACATGCAAAACTGGATAGAAAGGAAGCATGCAGAAGAGGAAGGAAAAGCAACATGTGGAAGGAAGAAAAGTAGTGTGGCACGCATGCCGGAAAACATTTAGGGTTAGGGTTTTGGGCATGAATGTAATGGCTATAAGCCAGTAGAATAGTATAAATAAATACCATGGATGATTTTGGGGGCTAAATTTCGCTCATGTGCTAATTTTCCATGGTTTTTCCAAAAATGAGATTCGCTATTTTAAAAATGATTCGCCCAAATTCTATAGGATAAAATTATTTTACCTTAAAAATCGCCAACATTTTATAAAAACTATATAAAATCCTTATAAATTTGAATATTTTTACAAATCTTTCGTCAAACATTTATAGTTGGCATATGAAGGATTAGTAAGATTCACCAAAGTTTCTACATTTAAAAAAAAAAATCCATCCTTAAAATCATACTTGATACCTAGGAGGTCTAGTAGAGGTTGATCAGAGGCTAGTTGTTGAGTAGTTCATTGTTATGTTGGTCAGTTAGTAAAGGCGAGATAGTGGATCTGAATAAGCTATTTTTGAGGGTTAGATCATAGGTTGTGGAGCCTAGTGTTGTCTATTTCACCTCACAAAGGGTAACTACCCTCCTTTTCTATTGTAAACCTGAAGAATGTAATGCACACAATGCAGATTTTGTAGAAAGATGAATGAAAGAGCAAAAAAGACATATATTTGTGGACGTAGCCCCAAGGGGTGAACCACGGTAAATCTATTGTGTTAATGTGTTTGAATGGTTATTTTGATGTTATGTTATGTATCAGTTAAAGAATTAATGGTTACCTAGCTAATCACATCATGAATGTGTAGTTTAATGAATGAATGAACACTATATTTAGATTAATGAATAAGAATGTTAATGCATGAGGAAAAGGATCATATTATAGTCCCAATCCCTTCCTTGACTGCAAACACTTGAGTATTGAAGTCCCCCATAAAGCTATCTCGGGTGAGACTGCATTGTGCACTCTATGCACAATGTTTCCTTCAGGTTTACCATGAGCGCCGATAGTTTGAGGGTTTTGTTGGAAACCAATTGAGATCATAACCTAGGTTAGCCCAAGCATCCAACAAATGGTTCTATTGTTGGCTGGAACTACACAAGATCGATTGGAAGGGATCTATTGAAGAAAACCACGGAGAATGAAAATGTAGAAGGGAATATTCAGGACATGGAATCGAATGAATGTGGAAATTGAAATATGGTTAAGGAAAAAGGAACTCGATTTTGCAGAAAGGGACAGCATAAACCCTAAATTTACACCACGCAAATATCTCAACAAATATGTGTTTAGTGAATTGCATGAATTATTTTTATATGAATTCATGCATCTGTTGCAAGAGTGGTTACTGAGGTTGAAGGAAAACCATCCTACGAATCGTATCAAACAGCTAGAGTGGAATTCTATGGATATTGTGTAGTTGGAGAAAATCTATAATAAATTTACGTGCACAATAGATTTTTGGTTAAACAATTTTATTGCAGGGTTTATCACTTAATTTGTAGTTGATACTACAAATTCGTACACTGTTGTAGAACAGGATTTTCTGAAGGGACCCAGAGGTAGGTACATCAAATCACTATATACTTCTATCAAGATTTTATTGTATGACAAATGTGTGATTACCATGGAATCAAACAACTAAACTTCCCTGCACGCATGGGGGAAGGGGGGAAGCACTGACATGAGTATGAGATATGGATAGAGAGATAGATAAGGGGAAGTAGAAGGAAGCCATGAACCCAATCATCATGGATGAGGACCAGACAAATAAGATAATGGAAAAATATGGAAAGATGCACAACATTAGGCCTTACCAATATAAGATGAATAATAAAAAGAGGTCCATAGCCGACAGAGAGGTCTTGACGAGCAATGAAGAAGAAGTAAAGCATATCCAGGATATGGAGAAGATTGAGGAAATCTTGCGCGCAAAATATAAAAGGGAAAAAAGAGGTCCAAGGTCAAGAACAAAATGAAGAAATCTAGTTCATATCACATTTAGTGTGGAACCTACAACCCCATGTGCGACTAATACACCTCAAGGAACACCAACTTTTAGATAACTAGGTTTTAGTAGATGAGGGGCAAAAGGTCAGGGATCCAATAAAGGACAACCAACTAGAGGTACAAGTTCAAGTAGTAACATAAAATTATCTACGCTACGTGGAGGCAGTAGTTCAACACAATTCAAAATGGCAGGAGTAGATTCCACTATCATATTATCAAAGTTTCAGGGCGAGGCATCAGAGGACCCTGAAATTTATTTATTTATTTGTGAAAAGATATGGCAAGAAAAGTAGGTCACAGATGAGGATACAAATTTGACGCACTTATCTATAACACTCAGATACCACGTGCTAGACTGGTACATGATCCTTGATGTAAACAATCCACAAGGAGCACCAAATACTACCGCATATGTGAAAAAACTATTGGTAAATGAATTCTAGAAGCCAAGCTCACAAGACTAGTACATGAATGAAATGATTGAAATAAGGAAGAAACCAAGTGAGTCTCTCTGGGATATTGATCAAAGGTTCAAACGTCTAAAAGGTAAGTTCAAGTATTGTAGTAATGACATGCAACATACAGAGTTATTTGTGAACTCACTGTTACCACACTTGAAGTATCCTTTGAGACAGAAGAAGTTTCAAACTCAGGAAGAGGCTCTTTAAGTAGCCCTGTAGCTAGAAGAATTTTTTTATCAATAGACATATCCAACAATTGAAGAGATGATAGATGATCTGAAGAATCTAGCATTTTAGTTGAACCAAAATAAGAAGAAAGAGAAGAGAGAAGAGGTTTGGTGTATGTTATGTAGGACTGAAGGACACCATAAGAATGAATGTCCAACCTTTACACAGTACTTGGTAGTAGGGGTGCCAAACCCCTTGCTAAAAGGATGACCATGGTGTGATATTTGTAAGACACACATGCATGATCCATATCATTGTCCAATGATGTAGAAGCATAAGACAGTGCCAAAGAGTTCTTACTGCAATTTTTTCAAATTAGTGGGTCATGATGACAAGGAATATAGAACGCTATAATTAACGAGAGAATTAACTTCAGATACCTATAGGGTACAGTAAGAGATGATGACAAGCAAAGATGCACCGCATTTCAATAATTTGCAACCACAATTCAATCCCGCGCAACCACAATATAACATTTCACAACCACAGTATAATCCTATGTAGTATAACCATATACCACAATATAATGCACCACATGGAGATAGAGGTGTATTTCGAGGTGGAGGATGGGGCCGAGGAGGATTTGGATGGGAGAGAGGGACAATAGTCTACCAAAAATGTCAACAAATAGGACATTATGCAAGATAATGGCCACTTCAACCTGCGACATGTATGTCTTGTCACACAACAGACCACAACACATAAGACTTCCAAACACTATTGGCAAAAATATAGGAAAAAGGAGCCAGAACAATCAGGATGTCCAATGGATTTCCACAGAAGCCAGGTATGATGGGAAGAATATCAACGTAGTTGCTCGAGGAGGATCTACTACGAGCATTGATGCAACAAAACATGATCCATCTCAACACCAGTCGGTCAATAAGAACACTGACACATAGAAACATTTTTATGTGTGGAAAGAAAATGAAATGTTTAAGGAAGCCATATAGGATATTATAAAATAGAACATTGCATCTACATCAATTGCGTGGAAAAATTAGTATCCACTAATGTATGAGATGCCACCTTCAATGGATCACACCAATAAAGGACAACCTTCAAAGCAAGTAAGTAACATATATACTTTTCTACAATCCTGTGTTAATCTATTGAATGATCCATGATCCATTAAGGTATTACATAATTTCCTAGAAATATTCAACACAAAAGTAGAGGGGAAGTTAGAATATAATATAGTTAATTATATCCATATGAGAAGAACAACAAGTAGGGACTTCAGGTTAAATGCCAACATCGGGGATTTCAATATGGGATATATTATACTTGATTTAGGCTCTGAAGTGAATTTCTTACCTAAGAATACATGGCAGTGTATGGGAGAACCCACATTAGGATATTCACCTATCCAGTTGAAATGGGAAATTCAACATAGAGTGTTACCAATTGGAATAATTAAAGGTGTGACCATAGATCTAGATGGAGTGTGCATTGTGGAAGATTTCAAAGTTATAGAAATATTAGATGGCACAACACCCTACCCATCATTACTTATATTGGGATGGGCATTTGATAACCAATATATGATCAACTTGAAGAAATGGAAAATTTCTTTTGAATCAGGCAAATATAGAGTGATTTCACCATTGCATCCCTCAGAAGGAGAAAAGTTTTTAGAGGTGACATGTTTGGAATTGGAAGAAATAAATCAGATATATAGGACTACCGCATGAGAAGAAGATTATGTAAAACCAACTGTAGATGGGGTACTCGGATGGAGAAGCATTACATCATGAAGTCTTCACAACAAATACTACATGAAGTCTTCACAAGGAGGTGTGCAAGAATAGACTACATAGTAAGGTGGGTTGGTACAAATATAAGGGAACCTCCCACTTTTCATGGCTTGAATGACATAGAAGAAATCTTGACCAATTATGAGGAAGAAGTTTTGGAAAATCATTGGTTTTTATCCCTTGATATTTTACTCAAGAAAACACCTGCAAGATGGTGAGGCACGCATAAGGAAACAATTCAGGACTTGTATAAATGTAAAATGTTACTGTGCATTAGATTTGGCATAGAACAAGGGAACAATACATAATGGATAGAGGAACTACATAATGGATAGTACTATGACATAATTTTGTGGTAACTTTATCATTTGAGAGTGAGAACCCCAATATTGAGTCATCTCTAAACATGATACAGGGAATGATATTTTTTGAGGAACCTGAGGTGGAAATTATAACAAAATATCAACAATAGAATAGACAGATAATTAAGGACTTACTCGTGTGTTATCATGTTGCAGAGGAAGCACCCGACGAAGATGATCCATGCAACATTCAAATAATATAGATGGAAGGTGAACGAGAGGTGAAAGGTCCATATTTGGAGTCAGAGGCATTTGTTGCACCAATTAAGGTCAAGAAATTCAACATTGTGACATAATAAAACCCTAAAATGGCCAACATTGGAGACTATTGGGATGACAAGACAATAGAAAGGATACCATAATTACTACTCAAATATAGTGACTTCTTTTCAAAAACCTTTATAGAGATGAAAGAAACAATAGGTGAACTAGGTGAGATGAAGATACCCCTAAAACCAAATGCTAGACTTGTTTGAAAAAGTCCTTAAAGGTTGAATATAGTGTATAAGAAAAAGGTGAAAGAAGAAATTGATCGAATGTCAGAAGCTGGTATCATAGAGGTAGTGGAAGAATCTAAATGGATCAGTCCCGTGGTAGTCCAAGAAACTGAACAATGGGGAACACATTTTTTTGTAGATTTGAGGAAATTGAATGATGGTTTCTTACATGATCCTTTCCCTACCCCTTTTACAGATGAGGTCTTAGAGAATGTGGGAGGCCATGAAGCATATTCATTCACAGATGGATTCTTAGGTTATTATCAAATCAAAATAGCTCCATAGGATAGGCATGAGACTACATTTTCTACATAATGACGATCATATCAATACACAATTATGTCATTTGGATTGAAGAATGCACCAACTATCTTTTCAAGGGTGGTCATAGATGCTTTTAAATATTTCATACATAAATTTTTAGAAGTATATTTGGATGATTGGACTATTTTTAGTCTTTTGAAATATCATAAATAAGTCTTGAGACTAATGTTGGACTGATGCAAGCAATTTCAGATATCATTAAACATAAAGAAATTCATTTTCAACAAACCTTTTGGGATCATGTTAGGACATGTGGTATGTAGACAAGGGTTATTGGTTGATCCTGCAAATATTGTTGTAATTGTGAACTTACCCCCACCAAATTCAGTGCGATAGTTAAGAGCCACACTTCGACATACAGGGTACTATAGGAATTTTATCAAGGGGTATTCATAGAATACCATGCCGATGGAAAATTTGTTGAAGAAGGACACCAAATTTCAGTAGAATAAGGATTGCCAGTAGGGATTGTATACTTTGAAGGAGAAGATGGTGACAACACATATCTTAGTGTTTCCATACTGGGAAAATACATTTCATGTGCATGTAGATGCATCAACAATAGCACTTGGAGAAATTCTGGCGCAACCAGGAGAAAGTGACTTAGATCATCCTATAGCCTTTCCAAGTAGGAATTTATCTGAATCAGAGCAGACTTACAACACAACAGAAAAAGAAGGCCTATCAATGGTGTATGCACTGCAAAAATTCAGACATTACTTATTAGGAAAACATTTTAAAATGTTCATAGATCATTCTACGCTCAAATATCTAGTCAACAAGCTAGTGTTGGGGGGAAGGACCTTCAGATGGCTATTTTTTTTCTAGCAATTTAATTTTGAAGTAATAGTTAAACCAGGGAAACTAAATGTAGGACCAAATCGCTTTTCAAGGGTAACCAATAGATAAGAACCTATGAACTTGATGGGAAACTTCCCTGATGCACATTTATTTTCGATACAGATAGTTGATTAGTACTTTATTGATATCATTGAATTCTTGAGCACAAGAGTTGCGCCAAAGAAGTTTAGTTCTGCGTAGAAGAAAAATATGGTAGACAAAGCTGCAGACTATCAATTAATTGCAGGTCATTTATACAAGCTAGGAACATATAACATTTTGAGAAGGTGTATGATGGAACATGAATGGCCCGTGGTTCTAGCAAAGGCTCATGAAGGCATAATGAAAGGACACCATGCAAGAAATTATACTACACAGAAGGTATTGCGTGCAGTTTAATGGTGGCCAACAATTCATAAATATGTAAAAGAATAATCCCAAAATTGTTATGTCTGTCAGAGGGTTGAAAAACCCAACAGGAGGGATGAGATTCCGTTAAGACCCCAAGTAACTCTTCAAGTGTTTGACAAGTGGGAAATAGACTTTTCTGGACCTATTAACTCACCATCAATAAGGTCAATATCTAGATACATCATTACTGTGACATAATACTTAACCAGATGGGCGTAAGCAACACAAGTCAAGGATTGCAACGCAAATACAACAATGCATTTCTTATTTGAGAAGGTGATTACAACATTTGGATGTCCTAGGATTCTGATGAGTGACCAAGGAACCTACTTTATTAATAGTACCATCCAAGCTATGACTGAGGAATTTGAAGTCTATCACTAGAAGAGTACACCATATCATCCTTAGGAAAATGGACAGTAGAATATTTCAACAAGATTTTGGAGAATGCCTTGAAAAATATTTGTAATGTGAACATAGATGATTGGTATTTAAAAATACCAACAATATTATGGGAATACCGGAATACATGAAAGAAGTTGACAATACATAAACCATTAATATTGGTGTATGGACAAGAAGCAGTGGTGCCATTAGAATTTTTTGTACCCAGTCTTCGCTTAGCAGAAATCAGAAATATGATAGAAAGAGGCGCGGTACAAGAGAGGTTAAGTAAACTAATGGAACTGGAAGAATATAGTATTCTAGAAGGATTCCAACAAGAGGTGCAAAAAGCAAGGGACAAATACTGGCATGATAGACACATTAAGAAGAAGATCTTTAAGAAGGGAGATCTAGTTCTACTCTATTACAACAAAATTTTGCAACATCCTAGTAAGCTTAGAATGAATTGGCTAGGGCCATATGAAGTGATGTATGCAACAAATGGAGGATTTATTCAGCTAAAGGACTTGACAGGAACACAACTGTAAGGAATGGTGAAGGTATTCAACTGAAAGTATATAGGGACAATCGACCTACTAACTCTTTGTAGTTGCAGCACATTAAGGAATCCTTCTGTATAGTGTAATATAGTATAAATTAGGAAAGGAAAATTACAAAAATACATAAAAAGTAGAAAAATAAGAAAAATACAAAATGAGGAGGAATTTCGTTAACTAGCAGAAAATTGGAAAAAGTCGCACGCAACAGACAACAAAAGTAGTGCATGAAAATTGGACAATGCGCGCAAGGAACATTGGACACTATGAAAATGGTCAAAAAAATTGAAAATATGGCAGAACATTAATGAACGAGTCTATAAAAAGAAAAAAGAACGGACCATTTTGACACTTAGCAATTTTTTACCTAAGGGAGAGTTGTAGAACTCAACCTAGGAGAAATTGTGCGAAGAAGAAAGCAATTGACCACTCTGTATCCAACATGACACCTCCAAAGCTTGGTGCCCTAGGACGATATACCAGGGTTTCTCGATAGGTCAGACAAACGAAAGAACGAATGATAAAGCTCAATAATGTGGTTGAATTGGAAGACGTCACAACCTCGGCGACAGAGTCCCTCAACCCGACGAGTGTAGAGGAGGAAACCTCGAGGGCTGCACAAGGAGAAATGGGTCACATCTCCACAAACCCAAATGGAGGCACAAACCCTAACCCAAAAATAGCTATCAAACCTGAGGAAATGAAGGGACAATAATAGGGTCATGACAGAGAGGAGGTGTTGGTTGAGGATATCATGAATCAACCAGAAACCATGGGAGAAGAAGAAGACACAAGTGAAACAATGGTGGAAGGCCACCTAACCATAGGCTAGAAAAGAAAGTCATAGGACACAGAATGAATCACACTCACATACATCTCGGGTGTCATGGTCACAGTATAGGATATGCTCGAGAAATTGCCAAAGATGAGATAATTTGACCATGATGTTCGGCACACGGTGAAGTTTCCATACCTGGAAGAGGAAACTTGACAGACATGGGGGAGATAGGACCCCTAGGAAGACCGATAATGGATCCTGCGTAGTGGATAACATGGCTCTACAATTATGGTATCATGAACCTCCTGGACATATTGCACTTCGGGAACGGTAAGAATGTGGGACTAGGCGTCAAACAAATCTTAGCCAGGGTACACAGAGGTATCTTGTGGATGGATAGGCCATTCCTCATTGATGTGGTGTTGATTTTCAAGATTACAGGGTTTCCCACTGTTGGCACACAACCTGATGAGTACTTAGAGAATAAAGTGCGCAAGAAATAAATTGTGGAGATAGTGAAAGCACAGTTTGGAACTAATAGGGGGAGCATGGGTGTCATCCTCAAAGACATCAATGACATCATGACATGTTTCACCAACAAGATAATGTCTTGAACATTATTAAAGAAACAAAGGAAAGAAGAGGCTCCACTAGGAGTCATAGAAGTCACCCTGCAGTGCAAAAAATGGGTAATGTTTAGCTGGGTGTCGTACCTGTTAAACCAATTTTTGATCGACTGCAAGGATGTGCAGGACAATGGAAATGAGTTCCATTATTCTTGGATTTGCATCCTGATCGCTTTGGTAGATTGGTAGGAACCAAAGTTCTCGTATTTTCTAGACAGTAAGGGGAAGTGCTATACAACAAGATACGAAACCCTCTGGCAAGCCAAGGATACTAAGAATCAACAAGCCAGTATCACGGTGCTTGCCATGTTTCTGGAAGGAATACATACAACAAAGAATGCCAAATGTATGGAGGATTCTTGCTGAGGTGGTCCAGGTGTACAAAGGGATTGTGAGGTTTAAGGCATCCAAACATCACATGTATATCCAATCCACAACGGACCTGAAGAAAAAATGGCTAGAAATGAAGTACTATGTATCCAAATAAGAGGTTGATTGGATCATCAAAGACTGGCCTGCATAGTGGAAGGTGCTAGTGACAAAGAAGTAAGTTAAATACAAAGAACAAACAGAGATATGCACATCAACAAAGAAAAGTATCCTAACTGACAACACAAGAAAGGTTGCAGAGCAAGCTCAAGCTTCAGGAAGCAGGGCAACAACGAAAAATATGAGGAGGAAAGAACTAATGTCTAGGGAAGAAGTCAAGGGAGATGCCAAGAATGGATAAAATTATCAGGCTAAAGAGGAGGATGCTCAGAAGAAGAATACTGGGTCGTAGTCTTCACAGAAAAAGAGAACTGCAATGCAAGAGGAGGAAAGGTGGAAGAAGATGAAATACCATAAGAAGCCTCCAGTCATCACCCTTACAGAGGACAATGTCGAGCTAGTGGCAGACAAAGTCTAGGAAAGGGGAGAATATGTAGTCCATGCAGTTGAGGTGCAGAGGGAGGAGGTCATGGTGAATTTAATGGAATTACATGATACTATACATAGGCCACATATTCTTATAGTGCAACAAGTTACAATGCAGTAGCTAGAAAAGAAAAAACAACCACCTGCGCAGAAGGAACAAGAGGAAAGAATTAAGATAGTGGTGAATGGGAATGACACATTCATGGTCACACAACAAATGTTGTGAGTTGATGAGGAGACATCAAATAAACCATTTGCGACCATCAACCAACTTGATTTGGTGATGGGGTAGATACCTACAAAGGCGCTATACACATTAAAAGAAAGCATGATCCAAGAAGTCCAATCTAGAGCCCATGCAAATGCCACCAACTTGGAAGTTGGTAGGGAGGTTGCAGAGGTGTAAAAATTACATGTGACCAATTGACTCTGGAGAAGGAGGAGGAGAAGAAATGTGCAAAATTGTTAGAGAAGGGATTGGAAGTAGTCTATAACAACATTCCATACTACACATAGGAGCCAGAAGACACACCTGAAGGGAAGATTCAAAAGATTGTGCAGCTCATGGAGTAGTATCAAAAAGAGATTATAGAGCTCACAGAGAAATTGACTCCTACTACACCCACATAAGTCAGAGATCAAAGAGAACATGAGGCTATTGCGCATATAAACAATATTGCATAAGAATCTAAGGCAGTGGAAGAACTATCTGAGAAGACTGCTCAAATGTGGATTGGCATGGAAGAATATGAGAAAATCCAACAACTGGACCAGAAGCAAGAAAATATCATTGCAGACATTCAGGAATTAAAGTAGCAACAAAAGGAAATGGCCATCCTAGAAAGGGTGAGGAGTGTGCAAGATATGAAGAACCTGCAAGCATAATTGAAGGCTGCACAGGAGG
>JASDQU010207672.1:0-28178 GCA_032191745.1 Picea mariana | reverse complement strand
CAAAGGTAATGTAAAATATCATGCAAAACAAATTAAACGTGTAGTAATGAGAAAGGACGTTATGTACCTTGGAATGATCAAGTGGAATGATAATATAAGTCTAAATATAGGTGATGAAGGGTATAACCATGGCAAAAAAATATGGGCAAAAAGGGTACAATATATGGTCCTAACACTTACCAATTTTCTTATATCTTTTCCCCAAGATGGTTCTCGACCCATCCTGTTCCTTCTGTTAGAAGGGAACTCCGGTCAGCTTGGTTCGTCATACCCAGTGGTACTTTTGGCTGACATTTTGTAGTCAGACCATGCTTCCATTCATAGGAGTTGTTGATAATTCAACCACTGGTCCTTTCTTCATTAACTGTTTCTCTCCTTGGAATCCAAAGGAGATTTATTACCCCCATCAAGGAAAATTTTGGGTTATTTGATATAATGAACCCTCTCTTATAGTTTTCACATTCTTTCCTCTAGTGATATCATGGCTAGTACTTTCAAGGCTTCTCCCCCACAGTGAATTATTGACAACTCAAACAGTAATACATTTACACTGTCCACATGCCTTAGCATGATAATCCTATCATATTTTATGATTAATTACAAGCTCTGGGAAACATGAAATGTTAGAAAAAAAATATGACATTTTACACAAAACACGAATACCTGTATTGCATATGATGAGATAAGCACGAATACCAATTCCATGTTTAAAGATTCTTTAATTACAAGAATTCTTATTTTATGAGATCTCCTCATTTCGACAAATATTTTTCTATTATTTATACGCGCTGTAATAGTTCTAGAGATTTAGCCACATGAAAAACACCATCACAATTCCATGTTTAAAGATTATTTGTTTACCAGAATTCTTATTTGATGAGATCTCCTCATTTCCACAAATATTTTTCTATTATTTATACGCGCTGTAATAGTTCTACAGATTTGGCCACATGAAAAACACCATCACAGCGGTCAGGCAATTCCATGTTTAAAGATTATTTGTTTACAAGAATTCTTATTTGATGAGATCTCCTCATTTCCACAAAWATTTTTCTATTATTTATACGCGCTGTAAAAGTTCTAGAGAYTTGGCCACATGAAAAAACGATCACAGCGGTCAATGCTAGTGTAGAAACTGCGCTTCTTCCAATATATCCAGTCYGAAGAGCTTCAACCTTTTCCCAGCACCTGGAGATGCACCTTCACCTTAATATTGTAGCCACCAAGAAATATTCTTACTCCAATCAACCGATGGACGTGAATTGTAGGCGATCTTGAATTATCTTGGCCTAAAACAAATCCATCAAGGAATTACAAAAGATGAGGATCCCTATGTCGATGTATTATTTTTCGAAGAATTTTATTTCTCAAAAATAATTTATAAGACCGTGTGCTACTCTTATACATTAATTAATTAAGCCAAATTTATTTTGATGATTCACCAATTAGGTTTTTTGATGGTGCAGCCTCAGGAAACATGTGTGGTATTGGACTATTTCTTAAATTCAGCAGTGTCCATTCTTACAAAGCATATTTTGCTGAAGGAGAAGGATCTAATATGAAAGCTGAATTTCAAGGTTTATGGGGATTATTACATATTGCTTTCATGCTGTCATTAAACAGATTGATGATTGCTGGTAACTCCAAATCAACTATTGATTGGATAAAAAGTAAATCAAGATTGAATTGTTTATCTCTTGAGCCATGGCAAGAAAAAATCAGAATGATGCAAGCCACTTTTCAAAGACTCAACTTCATATATGTTCACAGGATATTTAACCATGTTGCCGATCAACTATCCAAACAAGCACTGAATTGCATCCCCGGATGGCTCTATTATGAGGAGCTAGTTGAAGGAGAAGTAGTTCAGGTCAACATAATCTTTTTGTTTTAGTCATATTCTGAAATCTTGGACAATGTTTTATTAGAACATTGTATATTTATAGACAGAAAGAAAAATCCCAGGTCGGTTATAAGTCTTAATATGTATCAAAGTTAAATTTTGAAGAACTCATGGATTTTTCAATAGTCTGTTTTGAGGAATACAAGAACAAAAGCTCAATGTAAACACAATCTGTGTTTTTTATAGTTTCATTTGATTCTTAATAGAATAACAGTGAGACATTAGTTTCAATCAGTAGTTGTACCAAAAATCCCAGTGAAGGGAATTGAGGATTATTGACATGAGTTTGGGTACTTATAATAATGACTGAAGGGAATTGAGGATTATTCACGAGGATTATTCACATGAGTTTCAGTTGGATACTTAATAATGACAGCTAATATATAGTTTGCTACGGAACAATTATAAATCATCCATTGAATGTTGTTGCAGGTGAATTATAAGTCGTCCCATCTGAATTGTTCTGGAAAGATCGTCCCATCTAAATTACTTTCAAATCTTACCACATATAATCCATCTGCCCCAGCATTCCATGATTATAATTATTTCTTAGATATGACATGTATAAGCTATTTATATAATATTATTCCATGATTATTTCTTAGATGTGACATGTATAAGCTATTTATATAATATTATGGTTTACATTTATGCTTATAGGGCTCCACCAGGGGACCAAAAATGTATCCGGACATTTATATCCGAAATTCTATGGGCAATGGAGTAACAACTCCCTCTGCATATGACCCCGCTTGGGTAGCAGCTGCTCACTGGATTGTCTTTTCGAGTGTTTTGCGTTTTGTCGTCGAACCCCTTCCATTCATATCATTCCTCGAAGAATAAAGTGTTAGTCAGATCGATCTGTCTCGGGGAATAAAGTGTTGTCCTCCGTGCCGTGCCGTCTTATCAGTGAACTCAAATTTCATGGTGAACATTAAGCATCTTGTTATGTAGTATTTGGTGGATATGCATTATTGGATTTGAAGTGTAATGATGGATATATATCCACTCTTCTTTAACAAAGTGCTTAAAATATATATTGATAATAAAATTTTGTAAAAATTCGATGTACTTTGGACACTGTCATGAAATAATGGATGGAGATTGATTCGGTCGTCCAGAGTGAAAATTAGATGGACTATTGTAGATATTTGAAGGAAAAGAAAAAGAAAATTGATCCTATAATTTTAGAAAATAATAAATAAAATAATTTAGAATTCTGTGAACAAGTGTTTTTTTTGCCAAATAATTAAAATAATTTAGAATTCTGTGAACAATTGTTTTTTTGCCAAATAATTAAAATAATTTAGAATTCTGTGAACAACTGTTTTTTTTGGCCAATCCAAATTAGTTACACTAGAAGAGTAAGGAAAGCCGTCATCTATTTTTGGTTGAGTGTGAATTCACCGTGGAAAGGTATAGTACGCCAGGAATTTCGAAGGCAACACAAGTTTGCAAACTCTTATATCGTCATGGATGGTACGTCTAGTTCTGATTTGACTCTTTAAAATTTGGGTGGACAATTCACAATCTTCTTAAAAACAAGTTTTTCGCAATGACGATGTTAGGTTAGACTCCCCAAAAGTATTTAGATAGTTCTCTAAATTTGATGTAATCTATGCAACAGTCTTCTTAACAAAAAGTCTTTCTCCATGACTAAGGTACATTAGAATGCTTAAATGTTTCCAAAAGATCCATATATTTTGATAGCTTTTTAGTTTTAAATTTGATTTAATATATCCAACAAAGTGTAATGTTTCCAAGTAGAATGGGTGGAAATATTATGTTTGCTGTCAAAATTATTATTTTTGTTTGTTTTGTTTTATCAAACACTATGCTGGAAATTCCTTACAAATAGTTTAGATATGTCACCAAGATAGGAATGTTGTCAAATACATCACATGCACCCATTACACATCGAATAGAGAAGATAACCATGACATGTTATTATGGTGTGGAAATCCAAATCATAACAAATACAAAGAGCCTTATTGGTTGTAACAACCACTCCAAGCCCTCCTAAAAAAACAGATCTACTGTCTACCAAGCAACTGCAATATATACTAACAAGAACAACAATAAACATGGTAATGATGCCCAAGATCTCCTTAAGATACATCTTCTCCTAGATGATCTAACCTTCGTAGGTGCAATATCAATTTGTTCCAGAAAACACATACCACCGTGATCCGTTCGTTCGTACCTCAATAGGCCTGTAACCCCAATTCGTAGAGATTCTCGTTGGACAAGGCTGCACAACAAGCGGGGCCATGCGGGATGAGGCTGACCAACTCATGGGGTCTCGCAGGACACCCTGTGTTCAACCCGTGGGGTTGATTCCTATCACAGTTTCCTCGAAACAATTTCAACTGAAGCTCCAATGAAAATCCTTGATGAATTCCCCTCTTGTCTAGGATCCGATGGAAATCCTGGGTGGATTCCCCTCTTTTTTAGCTAGGGTGGATATTGCACCACTGAAACTAAAACAATAGTGGAAGAGTTTTGCTAAACCCTAACGAAACAATGGCTCCAAGAGCACTTTCAAAACGAGAGATCAGATCATAATATCAAAGTGAGGCTCTACCCCTCATTTTGTCATTTCTTCATTCCTTCTAGAACTTTCCCTTTTTTTGACCAAATCAAATGTAACCCTTATCCCCTTTTTTACTAAATCAAATATGGCCCTTATCCCATTTTTTCTTTTACTTTAGGATTAAAAGTCACTTTTAATATTAAATAAGTAACTTATTAATCTAATGTCACTTTAAATATATAACATCTCCTAACTAAGTGACATTAAATACCCCTTTTGACTCCCTTTTTCTTCATTGAAAAGCCACATAAGTCATTTCCACTACCGAACAAGGGAATCCAAAAATGGGGTCATGACAAATCCTCTCTTCCCAAAGATTTATTTTCCTCAAGAAATGGCATCATGACCTGATACTCTAACAATTGATCCAGACTGAAACTGAAAATGATGCCAGGATCCCAAACCATCCTGTAAGATGTGAAGAATCCTCCACTCAAGGCGTGGTTTGGTAATGTACTTACATAAGAGGTCTCCTTAAAACCACCCACAAATAAGAACACACAGTGATGCAAAAAATCAATCAACCCATCAAGGAATTGCTCTGCTAGGGAACTAATCTCATGGAGGAAAAAACTGGCTCTCATCTCTGTGTCAATTGTCACACTATCTCCTACTGAAATCCTAGGGTCCCATGCTATCACTAGAAAGGACTCAACATGATGATGCTACCCCACTCTCATCATCACAGTTGAAACAACATGCCCAGTCTGCTTCCTCCTCTCATGAAACCCGAAGGTGAACTCCCAGAAGGGGATGAAATCACTATCCTAGATCCTTCCCTATGAAGGAATCTCAGTGAAGTCTAAGCCTGCAAATCCATGACCAACCTCGAGTCTGAACTTCCATATAGAGTAAGCCTCAACCTCCCCTCTACCGTCATCCCAAAAATAAACCAGACCAATAAATGGCGTGGCTTTGTCGATCATCCTCATCTGAATCTATCTATCACTCAGATGAATTCTAGGATCCCACCACCAAATTGGAAGTCCACCACTCCTAATACCTCTTAGTTGTTGTAGTACCGTACAGTTAACCATCAGAGTCAAAATGACCCATGTCCCTGAAATGTCATCATCTAGTGGAAACCAAGTACTCAAAATCAACTATGTGCCTTCTAATCCATTCGGCCCTTGCCAAACTACACCAAAAAATATACTATCTAGATCCCAATCAATGTACTCAAGTGATCTGTGGAGTCTAAACACCTCCCTACAAAGTATCCCTCTCACCTACGGTTCTTCATACTCATACAAATACCCAGAATTCCATGTTGAAGGTGGACCACACATAACCCTCATAATCATCTCCCTAAGTGTGGACTGAGGAAATACAAGTGTGCGACCTATGTAGTGGTTGATAATTCCATCCACTACTCTGTCATATGGAATCTATGTGAACTGACCCAATAAAATCTGGATCTCCTCCTGTCCTCTGACCANACCAAATGAAACAACTCTTATATGGATATAATCTTACCTGCCTCTCTCATCTGAGTTAGGTGAACTCTCCATGACTTGTTGAATATGTAACATTCTCGACCATCAACCCCATGGTTGGACCAACATTACTACGTGGAATAACAATCTCATACTTAAATTCTATATATAAGACATGCATTTAAGAAAATGAAACACATTTAAACTCAGAGTAACCATAAGAATTACTGCTATTATAAATAATCAATGGATTTAACATTAATTCATATGCACAACAGAATACATGATAAATATAAATACACAGACATGCAAAAAAGTAATTAAAACATCATCTGGTACTTATCTTTGAAACGATGGTAATTCCACCAACCAGGTCCAGGCCTTCCATGAACCTCCCAGCCTTAGACCACATTGCTCATCAAGCTCAGCAGTGGGTCACCCCCGAGCTGGGACTAAGCTCCACCCCCAAGGAAAGGAATCCTAGGCTAGGCTGAGGTTACAGGGATAACACACAGTCACAAGGAAGAAATTTTCTCCTAGGAACCACTCATACTCACTACCACAAACTCTCCTTCCCCACATGCTTGTTCCACCATAGGAGTATACACCTTCTCTGTCACCTAGACAGTCCTTCAGCTGCTAACCTCCCTTGCCTTGGGTTTCAGCAATAGACCAGACCGGAAGTCTCCGAGCTCTATGGCAGCTACAGGGTTCCTTCCAGGAGTTCTCTCCTTCCTTTGTGCACTCTCTGACCTAGAGAGATTCCCTCACAGGCCAAGCAACGTGTTCTTCCAACTTCAATCACCTCTCTCACCTGGAGAGAGTGTTGTACAAACTGGCCAACAAGCCACACACAATCCAACACTGCTTGACCACAACAACCAATGGGGAAAATAGACACGGGCTTTCCAAACAGGCTCAACAATGACAGGATGGTCTCATGGTTATGGCTTTGTGACATAGACTCCACACACAGGCTCGATCTGCTCGGACAGAGGATGCATCAGCTTTTCCAGAAATCAACACAGGTTATCCCCGAAATCAACACACAGACTTCGCCCACTCGGTTTTAGAATGGCACCAGGTCTCTTGTAGGGGTCGGATGGTTCGCGCCCAGGAAGTCGAGGGTTGAATGGTGGAGGAACCCCCATCAAGACTCAACTCAACAGTTTTATCTGCATGTGCTTGGGTTGACACTTGTCACCCATGCAACTGCATACATTCCTTCAGCATGCATTCCTTCCATTTGGAAGTTGCTTGTCTTTCCAAAAAGAACTTAGGATAAAACATAATATTCACATGTCTTTTGGAATAATATTAAAATATTATTCCCAAGGCTTAAGCCCCCTAGGCTTAACACTTAGCCCCTCTTCACACCTTCCAGCCCCTAATCCCTTGCCCAGTCTGTGGAAGCTTACTACCCCATCACTCATTCATCATGGTCGGTCTGGACGCGGAGGTGTTTATATTTTTATTAATAATGTGCATAGATACATGTACAAAATCAGGCTCTTGGCCTTCAACACTTAGGCTCTTTGGCCTAATAATCACATAATCCCACCAACTTATATTAACTTGGCTCACTAGCCTATAAAAACATAATTACAATTGATTTCATAAACATGATTTACAATGGGGCTCGGCCTTGGAGACATTACAATCCCCCTCCCTTTATTTATGCACTGTCCTCAGTGCAACTTTACACTATCTCTGCAAGCTTTTCAAAATTTTCAAAAAGATTCAGATACTCTGCCCACATAACATATTCATGCTCCCATGTCGCATCCTCAGGACCGTACCAGGTCCACTGGACCTTTACAAGCCCTATAGCTCGATTCCAGAGTTGTTTGTTTTTCCTATCCAATATGCGCACAAGATGCACTTGCAGGACACCTTCTGGTTCCACCTGAACCACATTCTAGTCAATAACATGATTAGCATCAGGTATATATTTCTTAAGCAATGAAACATGAAACACATTATGTACAGTCATAGATGCAAGTAATGCAAGCTTATATGCAATTGGCCCAATCCTTTCCAGGATTTCAAACGACCCACAAAATCTTCCTGCCAACTTGGTGCAACTTCCCAACTTCAGGGAACTCCTATTAGTTTTCACTTTCAGGAAAACATGATCACCCACATTGAATTCTCGGTGGGTTTTTTTCTTATCAACATAACTTTTCTACCTGTCCTAGGCAGTTTTTAAATTCTGTTTAATTTTTATCATTTGGTCCTCCATCTCCTTGAGAAACTTTGGCCCAACTACTGCTCTGTCAGCTAGATTATCCTGGCTCACTGGAGTGTTGCACTTTCTTCCATAAAGTGATTCAAATGGGCTCATCTTCAACAATGCATGATACCCATTATTGTAGGAAAATTATACCAAATGCAGGTAGTCTTCCCATATTGATGGTTTGTCCATCACATACAGTCTCAGCATGTCTTCTATTACTCTTTTCACCCTCTCTGTCTGTCCATCAGACTCGGGATGATATGTTGTACTTAAATTTAGATTTGTTCTGAATCCTTTGAACACTCCTTTCCA
The DNA here is from genome assembly GCA_032191745.1 of Picea mariana. Lineage (NCBI taxonomy): Eukaryota > Viridiplantae > Streptophyta > Pinopsida > Pinales > Pinaceae > Picea > Picea mariana. Next base: position 19,698 of record JASDQU010207672.1, on the reverse strand, counting down.
AAAATTCGAGGTGAATTTCGGGTCCCTATCAGACACAATCGTTTTAGGATTTCCATGCAAGTGTGCCACTTGTTTTAAGAAGATGTCAACAACATCTATTGCCTTGTGAGTGGTTTTCAGTGGAATAAAATGGGCAGCTTTTGTAAGCTTGTCCACCACAACCATGATCGAATCATGCTGCTTTCTTGTTCTGGGAAATCCTGTAATAAAATCCATGGTCACCACTTCCCACTTCCACTCAAGAATGGGCAAAGGCTGCAGCAACCCTACTGGGTGCCTATTCTCAGCCTTAACTTTCTAGCACTCCATACATCTGGCGAGGTATTCAACGATCTCTCTTTTCATACCCGGCCAAAAGTAATGGCTTTTTAATGCTGCCATAATCTTCTAATATCCAGGGTGTCCAACATACTTTACGTTATGCATTTCTTTTAGAATCGCAAGTTTCAATTCCTAGACATTGGTTATATACACTCTGTCTTTATACAAGACTAATCCATAAGCTTCCAAGGTGTAACTTTCATTTTTCTGTGGTCTCTCACACTGTTGTAGCTTTGCTACTAAGTCTCTGTACTGCAAATCAACATTTGAAGCTTCCAAAATTATACCCTTGACATCAGTCCTGTACATGCTAATGGTTGTAGCATGTAATTCATGCACTTTTTTGCTGAGTGCATCAGCCACCTTGTTTTCCTTTCCCTTGATATGCTTGATATCAAAGTCGTATTCACACAAAAAATCCAGCCGCCTACTTTGTCTAGCATTTAAAGTCGGCTGATCAAACAAATATTTCAGACCATTGTGGTCTGTTCTCAATTCAAATCTCCTTCCCATGAGGTAATGTCTCCATTTCCTCAGAGCGTGAACGATTGTTGCCAACTCCAAATTGCGGGTGGCATAATTTTTTTCATGCTCTTTCAGCTTCCCGGACTCATAACAGATTACAAATCCATCTTGGCTGAGAAATCCTCCCAACCCTTCCTTACACGCATCTGTGCACACCACAAAATCCATATTTGGATCTGCAATCCTTAAGATTGGAGTGCTAGTTAAAAGTTGCTTCAATCGCTGGAAACTGTTCTCACACTCTTCAGTCCACTGAAACTTTTTCTCCTTCCTTTGCAAGGAAGTGATAGGATGAACTAACTTTGAGAACCCTACTATAAATCTTCTGTAATATCCTGCTAGACCCATAAAGGATCTAACTTCTACCACATTCCTTGGCACTGACCATTCTCGGATGGCCTCAACCTTCTCAGGATCCACAACGATCCCTTCTTCTGAAATAATGTACCCCAAGTAATGGATCTTCCTTTGGTAAAATGAGCATTTGCTCAATTTGGCATACAATTGGTGTCCTCTCAACACTTGCAGCACCAATCTCAGGTGTTTCTCATGCTCTTCCTCTGACTTGGAATACACCAAGATGTCATCCAGGAAGGCTATGACAAACTTGTCTAAATAATCCCTGAATACACCATTCATCAGGTGCATAAAAATAGTAGGTGCATTTGACAGTCCAAACGACACCACTATGAACTCGTAATGACCGTACCTTGTTCTAAAGGTGGTATTGCTGATGTCCTCATCCTTTATTCTTACCTGGTGATATCCTAATATGAGATCTATATTCGAAAATATTTTCACACCCTTCAACTAATCGAAAAGATCATCGATCCTCGGCAGAGGATACTTGTTCTTGATAGTTACCTTGTTCACTAAAATCAATACACAGCCTCAACGTACCATCCTTCTTCTTCACGAACAGGACTGGGGCACCCCAAGGTGACATTATGGGGTGAATGTACCTCTTCTTTAGAATCTCTTCAAGATACAATTATAACTCTTTCAGCTCTGGCGTACTCATTCTATAAGGAGCTTTCGAAACTGGAGCTTCTCCAGGCATCAAATTTATAGAAAAATCAATGTCTCTCTTCGGAGGTAGTCCAGGTACCTCCTAAAATACATTCTTGAACTCTGTGAGTACCTCATGGTCTCCAATCTTTGAGACTTCATCTCTAGATGCTTCCTCCATATGAGCTGCAAATAATTGACAGCCTTTCCTGTAACACTTCTTCAGCTGCATGGCTGAGATTTCTCTAACAGCCACAGCCCTGGGAATTCCTTGGAATGTTTTCCAATTTCCCTCCTCATCCAGACATGTAAACTTCTTTTTACGATAGTCCAGAAGGGCATGGTTTTGGTCCAACCAGTCCATCCCAATTAAGCAGTTGTAAGAACCTAAAGGCAGAATATTCAATTCAGCCTTCGTGCTCAATCCATTCATGTCTACAGAACATGATTTAATCAACTCAATGACCTTCCTCTTGGTTCCTGTAGCCAATTGCACTAACCAAGACTTTTCATGTTTTCTTCTTGATAAATGCAAACTTTCCACCACCCTAGGGTCCACATAACTATGGCTAGCCCCCAAATCAATTAAAATAATAATTGGTCGGTTGTTAATCATACCTTCCACTTCAATCATGTGCGATTGAAATTCTTCTTGCTTGTCGTCCAGGGATGTGTAGATCCTTGGCATCCTGCTGCCCATGTCTTCCACGGTTTCAACTTGCTGAACATTGTGGATGATTCTCTCTTTATCTTTTCTGTGGGGGTAGTCTCGGTACATATGGTTTCCATTACCACCCCAACACTCTATAGGTGGCGGTCTAGGCATTTGGTCATCCACTTCAGCATTCCTAGGCTCCCTAAAGGATGGCTGTCCCTGAGGGTTGTTTCTAAAAAAGGGAGGTTTTTTTCCCTCAAGCCTCTGCTCTTTCCTAAACTTCTTCTGATCATCCCAAGCCTTCCGAAAAGTAGGCCTTTCTCTTTTCTGTTCATACAAGCATTTTCCCCTTCTTATTGTTTCTTCCATAGTCTTGGGATCATCATACTGGATTTTGTCACTAATGGAAGGTGGCAGTCCACTTAGATATCTCTGAATCTTGACAGCCTCATCTTTGATGAACAGAACATACTTCAGTAGTTCAAAAAACCTTTGTTCGTATGCATCGATGGTCATGCTGCCCAGCATGAGTTCGAAGAACTCCTTCATCTTTCTATCATAATATCTTTTGGTCAGGTATTTCTTCTCGAAATACCTCTTGAACTCCTTCCAAGTGATATATTTCTCCCTAATGTGTTTCACCTGCACAAAATGATCCCACCACATGGATGCTTTTCCTTTCAATTGATACATCACAATTCTTCCTTCTCCATGAGGGGAATAATTCTGCAGTTGGAAATATTTCCTCATGCCAAGCAACCATGTTTCAACATCTTCCTCCTTCTTATGTTCTCCATCAAATGTAGGAGGCTTAATCTTATTCATCTCCCCTTTCAATTCATCCATCCCAGATCTCCTATGCTTTCTGGTAGGAGATGGGCTTGAACTACTATGTGCTTCCTTACCAAAATGCTTTGGGGAGCGACGATGATGTCTGCTACAACTCCTTGATCTTCTTCTCCTCTCAGGGGTTCTACGACTCTCTGTCTTACTTGAGCCACTCCCCTTCTCCAATTTCCTTTCTATTCGTTCCAGGCTCTTCAACATCTTTAATTTGAATTCACCCTGCTGATCCCTGAACCTCATGAGCTTTCGACTATCAGCTCGGCAAGCCTGGGCATCTTTCTGCAATCTTTCAATGAGTTTCATCATATGTCCTTCCTTATCCATCTCTTTTTCGTGGCCATTAGATTTTGATCCTTCGATTCCCAAGTTGACATCCCTTCCTACCCTTTCATCCTCTGTTTCAGAGGCAATCTATACCTCTTCCATTTGTATATTCGACTGTCCTGATACCTGTTGAACTCTGCACACACAATGTGCAGTCAATCGGAGTTTGTCAGGCCTTATCCTTTAACAAAATCACAATATTCATAAACCAACGTGAGTGAGAAAACGTTTTGAATTCACAAAGTTTTCTGAGCTCTAACAGCTTTGCAAATTTCTGGACTTCGAGACTTCAGGTTTTGAAGTTTTGGTCCACGAGGCTTTCACACTCGCTTTCGGGACTTTTGGCTTTGGGGTCTTGGTCCATGAGACTCTCAACCCCTTGTCACTCCAACTCCCGAATTCCAAAGTTTTGATTTACTTTACTCTATGGGCCCATAGTGTATTTGTCGCCCTTAATCACGGTGGTGCGTGGCACGATCAGAAAGGTTCACGTCACCTTCGGCGACGTCATCGGGTCCCACCATTCTCGCTTGTCTTCTCGACTCACTAGCACGTGGTGCACACCCATGTGTCCACATCCATTCAAAGGCAATCCAACAGTTATACTTCTCTCCGATCTACGACGAAGATCTTTTCGGCGTTTCAGGGTTTTGGCATCGTGAGTTCGTGCATCCCCACATCTCGAACTTTCATTTTCTGAAATTTCAAAATTATGGTCTATTCTTCCACTTGATCTGACAGTCACTTACGATCTACGGTGTAGATCATTTTGGAATTTCAAGTATTGCGATTTCCGCATTCCTGTGCAACTCTAAAGGGTTTTTAAAACCTACACGCATTTTCCAGGTCTGACGGTCAAGAGGGCTCACCTTCCCTCTCGAACAGATCCTAAGGCTCCAACACTTATGGTGTGGAGTCTTGTCTCCCTGTGTCCAGATGCCACCCCGACAATGGTTGCATAACACCGGTACACCTCCTGAGCTTGGTAACATGGTCAAGTAACTCCTTGACACTCAGGAGCATTCAAAGGTCTGAAATTGGTCCTCCAGACACAATTTCTATTCAAATCCTCAGTCCAAAGACCACTCAATTGGCCCATCTAGGCTCAACATCAAAACCTTGGATCTGATACCAAACTGTAACATTCCCAGCCATCAACCCCATGGTCGGGCCAACATTACTATGCAAAATAACAATCTCATACTTAATTCTATATATAAGACATGCATTTAAGCAAATGAAACACATTTAAACTCAGAGTAACCATAAGAATTACTGCTATTATAAATAATCAATGGCTTTAACATTAATTCGTATGCACAACATAATACATGATAAATATAAATACACAGACATGCAAAAAAGTAATTAAAACATCATCTAGTACTTATCTTTGAAACGGTGGTAATTCCACCAACCAGGTGCAGGCCTTCCACGAACCTCCCAACCTTAGACCACACTACTCATCAAGCTCAGCAGTGGGTCACCCCCGAGCTAGGACTAAGCTCCACCCCCAAGGAAAGGTATCCTAGGCCAGGCTGAGGTTACAGGGAAAACACACAGTCACAAGGAAAGAATTTTCTCCCAGGAACCACTCATACTCACTGCCATAGACTCTTCTTCCCCACATGCCCGTTCCACCCTAGGAGTATACACTTTCTCTGTCACCTAGACAGTCCTTCGGATACTAACCTCCCTTCCCTTGGGTTTCAGCAATAGACCGGACCAGAAGTCTCTGAGCTCTGTGGTAGCTACAGGGTTCCTTCCAGAAGTTCTCTCCTTCCTCTGCGCACTCTCTCACCTAGAGAGAGTTGCTCACAGGACAAGAAACCTATTCTTCCAACTTCAATCACCTCTCTCACCTGGAGAGAGTGTTGTACAAACTGGCCAACAAGCCACGTGCATTCCATCACTGCGTGACCACAACAACCAACAGGAAAAACAAACACGGGCTTTCCAAACAGGCTCATCAATGACAGGATGATCTCACGGTTATGGATTTGGGACAGAGACTCCACACACAGGCTTGATCTGCTCAGAAAGAGGATGCATTAGATTTTCTAGAAATCAGCATAGGATATCCCCAAAATCAACACACAGACTTTGCCTCCTCGGTTTCATAATGGCACCAGGTCTCTTGCAGGGGTCGGATGGTTCACGCACAGGCAGTCGAGGGTCGAATGGTGGAGGAACCCCCATCACGGCTCAACTCAACAGTTTTATCTGCATGTGCTTGGGTTGACGCTTGTCACCCATGTAAATGCATGCATTCCTTCAACACGTGTTCCTTCCATTTGGAAGTTTCTTGTCTTTCCAAAAAGAACTTAGGATAAAACATAATATTCACATGTCTTTTGGAATAATATTAAAATATTATTCCCAAGGATTAAGCCCCTAGGATTAGACCCCTAGGCTCAACACTTAGCCCCTCTTCCCACCTTCTAGCCCCTAATCCCTTGCCTACTCTCTGGAAGATTAGTCCCGCGTCACTCATTCATCGTGGTCGGTCTGCACACGGCAGTGTTTATATTTTTATTAATAATGTGCATAGATACATGTACAAAATCAGGCTCTTGGCCTTCAACACTTAGGCTCTCTGGCCTAATAATCACATAATCCCACCAGCTTATATTAACTTGGCTCACCAGCCTATAAAAAAAATAGTTACAATTCATTTCATAAACATGATTTACAATGGGGCTCGACCTTGGGGACATTACAGAATATGTTGTTGGAATCATAAAATATCACTAGATGCCATTGCCACTACCTACAAGACTGGAAAATTTCAAGTGCATTGGTCAACCCCAATGGTATGAACAAGGACTCAAGGTAACATTTGAGAGCATTCCTACAGGTATCCTACTCTCTGTCCCTGCTCTGGTGATATCCCAACTAAAGATCAATCTCCAAAGAATATTCCTCTCCATGAAGCTCATCCATCCACTCATCGATAATGTGTGAACCAAACTCAATGATATGTATGAAGTCCCTATCTAGATGTCTCCTTATAAATAATGTTCCAAAAACCCATTCTATACCACCATACAATGTTATATGTTATTGTATACTACTGCATATCACCATATAATCATGTACGACCCTGTACTCTATATGTGACACTATCAATCAATCCACTCATATCAAATAAACTTGTATCCCAGAGTGATGTATTCACATATGTCTTATATTCAATCCCCTAAACAACTGGTGCATATACTTCCTTGTTGGTTGGTCCAAAAGGAATTTTCTCAACTACCTTCTCTGTAACTAAGTCTTGAGCCAAAAGAAATAGTTCATGATCCCTGCAATAAAAAAAAAGTGCATGGTCAAAAACCTCTATGTCAAACTTATCCTCATACAACTACAACCCTAAATGCTCCCTGTGAAAAATCGGCATAAAAGGCTCCTCCCTTAGATCATGAGTGCTACTCACGTCCTCATGTATCACTGCTTCCAAATATGTTGGAGTCTCTGCTACTATAAACGATGAAGAGCGTGAAAAACTAAGATTGTGACAAAGCTCCTCAATCTCTCTTTCCTTGTCTTCAACGAATTTAAGAGCAAGGTCCCTATCCATGAATAGTTGAAAATAATTGGATTTCATCTTCTCTAGTGCCTCCTTTATGATGTGAAATTGGGAACTAGTGACTCCACATACAATTCCCTTATGACTCTCCTCCATATAGGCTATCCTCATAAGGTCTTCAATAAATTTATTTGCACCATTTTTCCTCGTCAACACTTGCACAATTTTCTCCTCTATTACCAATAGTTGGTTCTCCAAATCATGCAATGTTATTTCATCAATATGGCATGTGATATCACACAAGGGATCAATTGACTAATTATATGATGTTGTGTAATGTGAACTACCTCCTCATACAAGTTTTCTGATTTTCTCTCATCCCCTAAATCAACCTCTTCATTGTCATCCACACATATCTCCCACTCATTGTCACATTCTCGTAAAATCATGTCTGCATCATCATACAAATCATAAATAGAATGAGGTGTTGAATTCCATCTTGAACCATCTTCATTATTAGTTTCATATACAAGAAGAAAAGATGAATCCTTAACATCCGTTGATTGGAACATGTAACACCCCCATGACGAGGAATAACAATTTTTTCTTTTGATTTTCTTAAAGGATAGGAACTCCATTCCTGGTTCCTAATTTGGAAGGTCAAGGAACCAGACGACCTCCTAGTCAAAGACCATTCTTAACTCTGTTGAGCTGGAGAAACTCTTTGATTCCATGCTCGAATCTCACGAACAAAACCATAGGTCCTTTTTATGAAAATCCTCATATTTGACTAAGCACCAAGCGCGATCCTCTACTCCATGTGACCACGACTAGGACCGCACGCCTATGAAAAAGGCACATTTCACTCTCACGTATTGGAAATTTTTGAATGAGCCACCTTTATTCTCCTGAGAGCTGAATCTCGACAAGAGCTTAGCACTAGATAGCTCCTCTCGTATCCTCCTCCACGTGACCACCACCTGTGACCACCAGTTGAGCCCGCAAAAGGTGCATCACATTTTGCGACTTCAGGATTTCTACATGCAAGTCACTCCTGAATCCTTTCTTCCCAAACTCATGATCCCGATGTTTCGATCGACGATATTTTCTCTCGACGCTAGCTCTTCTTGCTAGGTTCCTCTAACTATGATGATGACTAAAGCAAGTGTCTATTCAAAAGGTGTTGCAGGATTTCACGTATCGAGAATCCCCGATATGAATCACATTTATTCTCCCAATATCCGAAACCCTGACGCCAGATCAACTGTCCACATGCTCTCGCGATCCAATGGTCGGATTCATTCCTTCTTGTATCGGGACTTTGTTTTTCGCGAAGTTGAAAGACTCCTCACCTTTGATATTCTGATACCTGATTTCCCGATATTCACTCCATGGAAGATCAACAGTCTATACTCCTCCTCTCTATCATCGGTCGAGATCCTCCTTTAGCGAATCATAATTTCACAACTTGTGATCTTTCAATCACAACTTTCTTCACATCCCTGACTTTCGGGATGATGACATTTCGGGGCTCCCAAATCTGACGGTTCATGCTCCTCTGGATCTAACGGTCCAGATCTCTTCACGAATTCGCATATTAGGACTTTACGAGTGAGCCAAACCTGACTCCTTGACTCCTGAATGCCGAAAGGAGCTTAACAGATGCCAAATCCTCACTTAGACTCCATCCATGTTACCATTCACCGTGACCCAGGGCCCAACTCTCAAGAGCATCGAAATTTTGCGTATCACGAGTTCTCACGACTTCCCTCTCTGAATTTTCCCTCCTGCAAGTCAATCAAATGATGGTCTCTCACCACGCGTCCCTCTAATTAGACGGTTCTGGTGATATCAGGATAGCCAATGACTATGATCTTTCAGGACGATCAACAACTGTGATATTTTCGTGAGTTTTCACTTCGGGAATTCTCTCGAATCTACTCTTTGACCTCTTGAAGTCATGAGTCAGTGAAATGTTGAGATTTCACCATGTGCCTTCCTTGATGGATGGCTATGATCAAATTGCGATTTCTCAGATCGTGATTTTGAACAATATGTTCTTTGACCTTCTTTTTCTGTGAGTCAACGAAATGCTGAGCTCTCTCCACGCGTCCCTTCCAATGGACGACTCTGATGATTTCAGAGCTTGTCTCATGTACCTTCCTTCGGATCCAACAGCTGTTGGTCCACGCACTTCATATCTGATGGCTGAGATATTTTCTCCTACCGCACTCTTTGATGGGTGTCTGGAAGTGGATTTGATGGTCAAGATGTCCTCCTCTACCACTGATCTACGGTTTTTGAACTCTTCATCCTGCGCTTGTGATTTCTTCTTGACTTGGAAGATTCCAAATGTTTCGAAGGTATCGAACCTTCAATTTACTTTCTGTGAGCCCTGATGTATGGTCTCGACTTCTGCTTTCCCTCTTGAGATTACAAACTTGAAACAAGTTCACCTCTTGGACCTCATATGCACTTCTAAAAAAATATTGTCTCTTCTGAGCTTGGTCCTTAGGGATTCTTCTTCTGTGAGCTCAATGTCTTGAGTCTCACCCAAATTCTAAAGACACTATCTCTCCTGGGATTTAGGACTTGGAACAATTCCTCTCTGCATGCACTCCTCGCGCTTTGACCAACCCTCAACTGGTTGTCTTCAATACTTCCACTGAGTGTTGGCCTAGTGAACTACTTTCACAGGTCTTCCTCCAAACGAGGGATACTCCCTTTCGATACTTGAATATTTCACTAACCCTCTCGAGATTCATCGGTTATGAAGTATTGAAGAGCATTACGCTCTTTCTCTTAGACTTAACACATAGAGGAGTTCTTCAATGCAACTATTGCGCTCCTTCATCGGTTCTAGGACTTAAGTGGTTTCTGGGTTTCTTTTTACCTATTAGAGAGCCTGTGCATATCCGCACTACCTCTCATGAGCTTAGCCCACTTCTTCCTCCAAGGGACTCAGGACGATAGGTGTCTAGTCATGCATACATGAAACTATACCTAAGGTCGACGAACTCATAGTTCCTGGCTCTGGCTTAAGCCACCACGAAACACAAGCATTTATGAGAACAAGCCATGCCCGAACCGTATAATTTATTACTTGCTTAATTACAAAACCAAGTAGAAATAGAAGGGATATAGTATATTCATTAAGAAATCATGCACATCTCTGAAAACATTCATAGCATATCCAATTTCAGTACACAGTTAGATATCAATTACAAAAGGCAGGAGAATACTTATATATTACAGGTTGCTGCCAACTGACTGACTATGGGTGTTTTTCCTTCCACCCTACCATAGGCTCAGAGGAATTCACTCTTAGCAATCTAGCCACCCCCGTACCAAGCCATGATATCACCAGGGAACTCTCACAGTTCTCAAGGATTCCTTCTTTGTTCCACTTCTGCTAGGATTCTGTTCTCTGCAACTCTCAGATATATCTCTCTGTTATGGCCTCGATGAGATTTATCAGATGCTCTCCCGCATCAAACTCAAAACCTTCTATTATGTGTCCCCTTGAGAGATCTTCACATCCCCCTTACGCACTTGTTCTCTCTCCTCCCCTCTTTTCTGGTTGTCCCCCGTGTATATCTCTTACCTTCTCTCGAAAGGTTCCCGACCCATCACGTTCCTTCTATCAGAAGGAAGCTCGGGTCTGTAGATCATTGTGGTACTTCAGGCTGACATTCTACAGCTAGACCGTGCTCCCATTCATGGGGGTGGTTGATAATTCAACCATTGGTCCTTTCTTCATTAACTGATTTCTCTCCTTAGGGTCCAAAGGAGGTTTATCATCCTCATCAAGAGAAATTTGGGGTTATTTGATATAATGAACCCTCTTATATAGTTCTTCACATTCTTCCTCTAGTGATATCATGGCTAGTAATTTCAAGGCTTTTCCCCCACAGTTAGTTATTGGCAACTAAAACAATAATACATTTACATTGTCTACATGCCCCGGCATGGAAATCCTATTTTATAATTAATTAAAAGCTGGGGGAAACAAGGTGTTACAATTCCCTCCCCCTTAAAGGAACACCATCTTCGGTGTTCTTTCTCAAAAACACTTGTCATGCCTTTCTCATTCAGTTGTTTCAGAAATCTGGATCCTTCTTTCTTGGTCAGGTTCTTTTTTAGACCCTTAATCTTGGTCACCTTCTTTCAATAATTCTTGGACAACAAGCACATTAATGATAGTGTTATGCAAAAACATTGTATAAAACTTTCTAGGAAAATTTTCATAATCTTAGCGCAATAATTATTTGTTCAATTTGTGGATTTGTATCCACATGGTTGTTTCATTATCCAAGCTCATCGTTGTCATACCCATTGGGTGCATAGTCCCAATAAATAGTTTACAATACTATCAAGGTTTCATCTTCCTTGCGGTCACTCACCCTCTAGGCCTAGGCCCAGGCATCCCATTCACTGCTATACAGTCACTCGAGTGATCCATCTTGCCTTGCCAAGGTTTTCTCGCACAAGAATAACTACCCACCGTGTGCATGATCCCAATAGTTTACAAGAACTATAAAGGTCTCCTCTTCCTTGCGGCCACTCACCCTCCAGGCTGAGGCTCAGGAATCCTCTTCTCTTCTATACAGTCCCTTGGGTGATCCATCTTTCCCTGCCAGAATTTTCTCACACAAAAAGAATTTTAGAGACTCGATCGAGTCTTACAGTCGAGGTGTCCCTCAAACTTTATTTTCCAAGGTGTCCCTCTGGCTTGTGTTACCTCAACACAATATATTTCAGGCGATCATGGATTATCACAAGGTTTTCATGGCTCAGTAGTAGCCATTGTTCATCATCTATCCTTTTTGGACAAATATTTCTTCTCACCCACATCACAGGCTTACAGAAATTCATGAGACATCATCATAAATTTTAAATTAAAAAATTTTCTTGTAAATTTGTCACCCATAGATTTCCAAATTCCATATTTTGTTTTCATATTTGTTCCATACAGGAACTAGATTCATAATTATGGGACTTTCCTTCCCATAGCAGTTTGGCTCAACAGATAATTGGTCTTCCTTATGGGCTTACAACGCTTCCATATCCAAGACTCCTTTGCTTCCTGCACCTTCAACTTCAATCAACCAAACAAATTATTAGTTTCCCATGCACATATATTTTATTACACCTTTATAATGTCGTCACAACAATTTCAGAGTTGTGCATACTAACAATCAATTTCACTTTCCCAAAAAGGGAAATACCATTCCTGCAATTTGGCTCAATAGGCAATCGGTTTTCATTATGGGCTTACAATACTGCCATATCCAAGACCCTTTTTCTCCCTGCAATTCATTCTTTTCACAGCCAAACAAACTGTTAGTCTCTCATGTATCCATGTATATATACATCTATATTCAGAACCATGCATACTAACAATTCATCACATTTATATAAACATAAAAAGGGAATCTCATTCCTTGCCTATGCCTCATTTCAACATGCCACACCTTTCAAAACGTAATTCAACATTTCAAAGGGTTTAACAAACGTGCTAGTATTCATGGACACATTCATACCCAATGCACTCTTGCATTGATTTCAAGTTTGTCACACTTTATGACCGGTTCTTGGCCATGGTGTGTTGGGATTTAACCAAACTTTTCCTTATATGGTTTATTCATTTTCTTTTGTTCTTACAGCAGGACCATATGACCTGTTATAGGCCGATCATGTTCCCAAATTAGTACACATGAAACTCAATAGTTTCACATGAATTCCTTTAATAATTCTTCCTTCATTAATAACCAGGGTGCCAACACTCATGGTCACCCAAGAAATTCTCTTAGTAAAGGCTTTTGACCTTTTGAGTCAACAGAGATCATTTGGTTCAAATGTTGTTGCATCATACAATTAGTCTTCACTACAGAGGTTCACACGTCCAACATTCAGGTTGTTCTTCCCGAATCATACCCTACTTAGGTATCCATTGCATACAACTTCTCTCTCAAATTTCGTGTATAGCATGAGACAATAAAATATTTTGGAAGGGATTCTTACCCGAATCCTTTTATACCCTGAGCCACATAAACATGAACATTTTTATACCTGTTCTTGGCTACTAGCACTCTCTTTTTGATCTTTACCTCATCAGTAGTGCTTTAGCGGGGTTTTCATAGTCCTGTCAACAATATTTCGACCGCAACCTTCCCATGGTTACCCTTTGCTTGAGGTTTCCCATCATTGGCAATTGTCTTCCTCAATAGCTCCAATTCCTTTCTATACATAGCATGCATCATCATAGTCACAATTACATTAGTTGTAATATTAAACCAAATGCATGTATCATAACATTCAAATTCATAAAACATCTTCAAAATGTCCTAGCATATCTTCATGCACTTGATCACGTTATCCTCAAATGTTTCAACAAGTGCAACATAACAGATTTCGATTGTATCTTTAGCCATACAATCCTTATCACTATGATGTCAAAAAATTTACTTTTATTAGTAAATTAGTTTTCTCAGCCAAGGGAAAACATAATACTCAAGAAGGAAGAGTTGAGGACTCTCCCCTTCTTCCAACTCTTCCCACACCACCTGGGACTTTTCAGCGCAGTTGAGTAATCTCTAAGGCCTTAGTGCCTTCTCTTAATCATGGCTTCAGCCAAGTCTAATCAGTTAAACATACTCATTTATTCATTTAATCATACTCAGAGGGTTTACTTGATTTTTATCAACTACACTGGTTTCCACAACTGCTCTTTTAATTCTACGGATCTATTAAACAATTTAGGGTTCTTAGGGTGAGGAAAGTGTTCCTCCTTTACTTATGCAATCTACTTTTTATTATGATATTTCTTCCCTTTTCCCGAGAAGCCTTAGTTAGGCCTCAACCTAACCTTTTTTGGAATATAGCAGTATGCTTTAATAGCAAAACTTTTGTTCATAATGGCTCATGAACCTGAGCATCCATCACATTACCATTTGGTCATCGGGATGGTCACTATTCATTTATTAGTCTTCTACTCATTACATGAAGTTTTTCAAAATTTAATCCAGGATATATATATATATATATATATATATATATATATATATATATGTATGTATGTATGTATGTATGTATGTATGTATGTATGTATGTATGTATAAGCTTATAGTTCAGTGCTTAACTTTCAGCAGTCATTAAGGTTGTGACCTTGTTTTCCTGACAGAGTCTTCACACAGTTACATCACAAGGAACTCCTTCAGCATGCAACTTCCTTATTGCATATCCATCACTATCTGTGATGGCCTCAATCTTGAATTAGCTTCAGCTTGTTAATAAGAATTCTTTAATGGACATAGACATACATTTCTGACATGCATTCTAGATTATGCATCCACACATATTCTAGTTTTTGATAACTTACATCCATGATGTACTTAGCTATACTCATAATCATAAGCCTATGTTTAATTGCCATAGGTATATTTCATGGCCTACATACATATCTACTTTAAAATCATTCAACTCATGATTGTTTACAATCATTCTCATGTGATCCACAAAGGAATAATCTTTTGCCTCTTATCATGACAACAAATCATCCTTTCTCATTTACTCTTTCATTTATTTGTACTGGCTTTTCCTGGGGAGATGGAGCACATTCCCCTTAAGCTATCATTCAAAACAAAAATTTCATGACTCTTCAGAATGGAGTCAACCATGCATCCATGGTATTCATTCAATCTTGGCAAGTGCTATGCTTGCCTCACATTTCACTCATCAAGGCAACCATATTAGGATTTAAGTATAATTATACTCTTACATCATACATGTGCATCACTTGCACATTTAATATCTTTCGTACCTAAGTGGTATTAATATCAAGCTTCATATCAATAAGATTCATAATGCATTAAATCCATGCTCTTAAGAATACACACACAACTAAGTATTCATCATACTAGTTTATTTTTATCATTAGTGTTCTTTTAGTTAGAGATTACAGTCGGTTACATGACTAATCTCAAAGTTATAACTCATACTGATCTTTCCTTTTCTCAAGGAAATAACCAACCAGGGTCACTTTCCCTTTTAAACTATAACAGCTGGCAAGAAAAACCTTATTGCCTCAACTTCTATAGGACTTACCCATCTCACCTTTCTTCTGGTCATGAGGGGTTATATACTATGAGTTTAATATAGAGCCGTAATTATACTGCCAAGGATACTAGTTGATCTTATCAGATTCCTATAGAGCAGACATTAACCATTATATAACCAGCCATCATCAGTGCCTAATGTTCCAACTGCCCATGCTTAGAGGTAGTGTCACTAACATCAGGTCATCTAGCTTTAGGGCTTCAACTACCCTTGAAATAACCCTACCACCTTTAGCTATCCACATTCAAGTCTTATTATAAATGTTAATTAGCATATTCCTACTCCGATAAGAGTAGTTATCACTTTGACAAAGGGCTAAAGAAATGATTTTGTTGTGTTAAGACCAATTATTGTAAGGGGGGTGTTTTCTCTCCAGATTCAAGCCTGCGGTGTAAAATGAAAAGAAATGGGGCTTAAAAAACCCATCAAATGCATTTTGTCCAAGTTCGCAGCCATGAGCGCAATGTGCAACATGCAGAAAATCTATTTCAGGTTAAAAATGCAAGCAGGCAGGCGGCTCCAGTATTCAACGGAGAGGATCAATCGATGGAGCAGATCGATGGTCGACAGGTAATTGTGTTCAACGGAATTGCGCAAGGTTTAGCGCAAGATATAGCACCCATATCGCCAAAATGATCAGGGCTATCCAATCCAGTAGGGACAGGTGGAAGCTAGTCGACGTGTCAGGGATCACAAGTTGGGAAGACAGGGTTCTCCCTTGGGTTTCAAAACCCTGAAACGCGAAATGTGATAGACCTGGGAGCATGTCCCGTGGTCATGACCCAAGGTTCAGTGGATAAGCGAGGCCTAAAGAACAGGACATGAGGCTTTTGGGATATTTAAAGTGAAAGCACCGATGTGATCTGAATCGTCCACCCTGGGGACATGTGGCAAAAATCCATGGTTTCACAGGTTGAGCAACCGGGAGAATGAGATAGGATACATCATGTATCCCTGATGCGTGAAACCCATAAAGGATCAGGGTCATTCAATGAGAGCGATCTCGGTCGTCCGATCTTAGAAGACACGTGGTGGAGGGTCCAGGCCAGAAGGGGCCCCGTGTATAAATATTGATCTAGGCCATTCAACCAGGGGGCGTGTGGCACACGATTAAGCCTGGTTGCTATTTCGGCTACCAAGACTTCAAAGGAAAAAGGGTTTCTCCTTCACTTCATTTCGAAAACCTAAAATGCGAAATGCGAAAGCCCTCGGGGATAGGCCCATGGTCCTAGCTGGTGATTATATGAGCGAGGGGTAAGGAAGGCACCAGCATGATGTAGCCCCCTTTGTGATTTCGACAATCGGGATGCTCAAGGGTGAGGAGTTTACTCCCTCCCATCACCGATACCCGAAATATGTGGAGCACCGTTGGTTTTAGCACAAATTCATAGCCCACTATCATATGGAAAGTAGGGCCAAAGGGAAAATATATGCGCCTGTTCAGACCACAAACGACTAAGAGATGGATAAGGAAGAAATCTTATCCGTTGATGCTAAGGGAAGATCAATCCATTGGTTTGGATAGGGAAATTTCGCAATGCAAGGTATTGGGGATCTTGGACACAGCATGAGGAAATCCCCGAAAGGAAAATGCCAAAGCATCCTTGAAGATAGTTGCATGGCCCTATGGTTATGTTGAGAGTGAAACCTGAAGAAATGAAGGTTGGCCTCCAAGATTTGGAAAGATGACACCTGGTCACTCTCTTTGTATTCAGTCTCGACCACCCTCCATGGAAGAAGAAGTTAATGAAGATGGAGAAGGTGGTTGAGACCTCATCTCAACCCATAAATGGAAGGCGTGGGGAGGGTCATAAGCAGTCATCTCATGGTACTTCGATGGATAGTTTCCCTGCAAAAGCCATGTCATTTAAAGCAGTCTCAGATAAGAAGTTGCATGTACAGTCTGTAGGAAGATCATGTGCACGTAAAGCCATAAATGAGGTAGCTCAACTACCCTCCTGCGGCCAAGGAGGTGAATTTCTCCGAGTATATAGACTCAATTTTTAGATTTTGTAAGGATTGATGGTAGAGCTAAGCTCCCTATTGTAAAGTTTTGATGAAGCACTAGTTTCCTGGGTTATGTATATGTATGTGAAACTTCTTGTTTAATGACAATCAACTTTCTTACTCCATCTTGTTTCCATCTAATACTGGAAGAGTTCATGATTGAATGATTCACATGAATCATTGTAACTGTGTTATGATAAATGTTTTATGGTAATGTTTTTATTATTTCTTTTAGTATTCTTGTAATTTGAATACAGGAAGTTCTTGTGTTTAAGTTATTCCTCTTTGGGCTATTGGAATCATGATGCCTACATCAGACCTTTGCATTTTCTCAGTGATGTCTTCCCTCTACTCACCCTTACTACAACCTACTGACTGAAGTTAGACTAAGACTTAGCCTGTTCATACATAGTTCGGTCCAGGATTCTGAGTTAAAACGATATCATTCTGGGTTTGCTCTCTTTCGATCACCCTTGATACAAAAATCGTGACATAAACTGATGGGTGTCGGGCTCTGCTCCTGCTACAATCCAAGAGTGACTACTGATGCTAACATTTCTGGAGCCATTTATGGGGACAAAATTAAAGATTTTCCCTGGGATTGAACAACAAATCTTACTGGTTATGAGCGTGCATCAGAACCTAGTACATCGAATGACGCAGACCCTATCGGCCCTTGGTCGAGATTCGCTCACAGGATCGTTCTTTATCTCCTTTGAGTCGGATCCGCTCTTTCAACTCCCTGCTGGAATATGCACTTATCGATCCACAGGTCCTTCGGGAAGCTCCCCTGTGCGAACAACACTAGGCATGAGCTCCACCTTCTCCAAGCGACCACAACACTAACACCAAGGCCCAATTCCAAAGGTACTTGACGCAATCTTGCAATCTTGCAAGTTTGCGAGTCGAAGCTCTCGACTCCTTCTTCTCAATCCTGCAATACCTAAGATCACGAAATGGCTACAACCCCCTTCCTTGTCAGCACCTTCTGAGCATGACCGTCGGCTAGGCTAAGCACTAGCACCCCTCGCTAATGCCACTTCACAAGTTGTGGCATCCAACCTTGACACCTTCCTTTCCCGAAACCCCAAGAAGGGCTGTTGACTTTTCTCCTCGCGTTCTCGCTACTCGCGACTTCACAATTTTTAATGTCGAGCTCTTGTGCTCTTACCTCACAAATCCCCAAGACGCGAGAAGTCAAAAGAGTGTTGACTCCTTTCCTCCTGGCAATGCGTATCTGCCTGTCTGTCACACGATCCCCACCTTACGGCTCTGCCACGTGTTCTCTCATGCCTGGCTCTCAGCACTTCGCTACTCGTGAAGTCGAAAATGACTCCTTTCAACATCCAAACCCCCGAATGCACGAAATGCGATGGGGTTCCTGATCCAATGGTCCTCCCATGACCTAGATCCTATGGCTGTCTCCACTCCTCGTGACTTCACGACTTCGTGAATTGGAGCACCCAATGCTTGGACCCTCACCCTGTGAACTTTCGAGTTCGTGAGATCCCGTGATCTTTGCCACCTATCCTCCTCAGATGGACGGTCTCGATCTTCTCGTGACTTCGTCACTCGCGAAGTCGAAAGAATTCCTTCTTCGACTCCCGATGTCTGAATCCTCAAGATGGGCAATTTAGTGACACGCGTCCTCTTGTAGATGGACGACTCAGATTAAAATCGTTGTTTCAGGACTTTCGATGTGGAGTGTCCCAACTGCTCGTCCTCAGGACCTTCGATATCCCGAATGCCAAAATCCCGATATGCCAACACCTTTCAGGAATTTTGTCTCCATTCTACTATATGAGGGCTTAACTCCCTCGCAACTCCTGGCATATCTAAAGGCTATCGGGTTCTATGGCATAGATCTGACAGTTCAAATCCATCCCTACTCTGTGCGCTCCTCCGCTACTCCCTGGACGTGGGAAATCTTATCCAATGGCTCATAATTTCTCAGTTGATCCTACGATAGCTATGACTCCCCCTAAGCTTTAGCGCTTTTCTTCCCAGACTTGGAATAATTTCAATTTCTCAAAGGCCTCGACCTTTGTTCATCTTCTCTGCGAGCTCTTTGACATGATTTCTCACCTAAGTTCTCAAAGACGCCACTCCTCCTGAGCTTCTCTCCTCGAATCCCCAAAGGATTCTTCGGCTTCTACTCTTCTTGCAGAACCTCTGCATACACAAGGTATTATCCGTATTGAGATTTCCTGTAGCTTTGACCTCCAAGGAAACTCGCCCTTTTTCCTTTCTCCCTCGAATGGAGAATTCATATGCCCTCATGGCTATCCTTCTACTCAAACAACTTATTGCTGAGTACTCAGGGTGTTTGACAACCCTACGAAAATCTTTCCCTAGATTCTTCTTC
>JASDQU010207671.1:0-28342 GCA_032191745.1 Picea mariana | reverse complement strand
AACAGTGGGGCGAATTGAAGAGAAGGAGGGCGTTTTTGAGATCTAGATCTAGTCCGTTTGGAGGGGTTACACTTTAGATCTAACCCTGACACTTTACCTAGTGACTTGCAATGTCCCGATCTATATTTCTGGAGAGTTTCAGAGCATTTGGAGGCCTCCTTCAGCAGGGCTGAATTATCTAGGGTTTCAGTCATCCAATGGGGGATTTCAGATCTACAGAGATTGAGATGGATCTTGGAGATTCGGTCATTTGAGTTGTTCTTACCATCACCGGATCTATTATTTGGCATATTTATTAGGGTGATTGGACACTTTTGGTAGCAGGGCCGAGTTATTGAGGGTTTCAGCCTTCTATTGGAGCGTGGCATTCTTCAGCTGGAGATTTTGGCATTCAGATCTGCTTGTATTGATCTTCATTTCTTATTCAGCCTTTGGAGGCATCTTTTGTATTAGCGGGATCATTTTGTAGCGGCTCTTATCTATTGTCTATCTTCTTGGCCATCTGTTGAGCATTCCAGATTGGCATCTTCATTGTAGCAGGTTTCTCTATTTTATGAATAAAGAAGAATTGAGATGTTTTGGCTTGTCTATCTTATTGCATATGGTTGAGGTATGTTACATGGTTATCTCTTTCTATTATTTTCTGCATACACACATATAAACACATCTAAAAGGTAGATCAACAAAGTGTTTGATGAAATACCTCACTCAGAATTTTTTTTAAAAAGACACCAAAACAGTGATGATCCTTGCATAATGGCTTGGGATCATTACAATTAGTCTTTGGATGAATATATAAAAACAAAAACATTTTAATATGCTAAAAATCCAATAACATTTAAAAAGAGAAAATGAGTATACTTCTTACCAAGGTCACCCCACTGAGTATCCTATGGTAGTGCTAAATTTGGATATCCTCGAAAATCCAACCTGGCATATGCATAGTCATTGACCATCAACATCTGGGTTTGCAACCAGTCAAAGAAAATATCGTCATACTTGACGATCGGTCCTGCTACGTGTCAGGCCATGAGCCAACACCATATCAACATCCTTGGATCCCTGGGACCTGGTATGTTCCACTCAACCTGTAGTCTAAATATGGGGACCCTCTCAAGGAAGACGGACACCAGCAAAGATCCATACCCGAATTGCTTCAGGTCACCTTGCCTACATTTGGTCAATTGTTTTTTGATACTACAAAGCACAGCATCTGCCCAGTTAAATACTCGAGGCTCAGTACACTCGATGGCGTACTAGAAGTAGCTTTGTAATGTAATATGAGGAGAAGAACTCCCAGCCATCCAAGCTATAGTAAAAACGATAGTGCGAAGGGTCAAGTCTTGTACCCCCCAGATAGCCACCTTTCCCTTTTTCCTTTCAGCCTCGGGTACACAGTATTGATTGCAGTACTCACTCATCTTTAGCCCACCACCTCTACTACCAGTCAGGCTGACATAGTATCCACGTCGGGACAATCCAGTCAAAAAGTATATGTCTTCAATGTCTATGGAAAATGTGTGAACTCCCACATGAAAAACATGCTGATCTGGGTCGCACATACGAACCAGGTACACTAGTAGTCTGACTTGGGCCCTCATGCCCGGGATGCGAAAATATTTCAAGAGCCCACAATCTCTTAATGCAGCTATGGTAGGTGGATGATTCTTAGCCATTTCATTATCCTCTTCATGTTCCCTTTCACACCACTCAAGCACCATGTTTATGGCCAAATATCTGCACAAGGAACATAAAAGGAGGATTAATGATTTTTTTCATGATCTAGATCTTTTTCATTGGCTAAAAATTTTAAATTTTTTTGGAGTTTTCGGTTCTCACAGGTGCCCCATTAGCACAGTGTGAGAACCTTGCAGGTGGCTTAAGGCTCATCTGCGAGAACGCATCATTCTCGCAGGCCCCGTATGGGCTGCCTGCAAGAATGCCAATGCGCATGTAGGGTTCAAAAAACAACTTGAAACTGCAGATTTAACCAATAAAAATAAAAATTTAAACCATGAAAATGTCAACGATGAATAGCTTACCTTAATGTTGTAGACGGCTTGTTGAATGGTCTCTTGTAGCTCCCACAAATTGACGCCAAATTCGGAGGGTAAACAGAGGGTTTTGGAGCTCAATAGTGGAAATGCAAAATGATGTGGTAAAAATGATTATTTACTCATTTGATTTCCTTTTTACTATGTCATTTTGGGTTTTTTATGATTATTTATTGATTAAACCTAATTTCTAATATCAATATGAGTGTAATTACTTGTAGGTGTGATGACGTTGATAATTAAATACAAAGGTATGGACATATTTTTCTTCGTTATGGCATGTTTTTGATTGTTTTTTAGGGTTTTTACATGAAACCTCGAGTGTCATTTTTGTCTGTTCTTGCACTCGTAAATACTTGAGAACGTAATCGAGCATCCTTTTATCACTTTTGCGGGCTCACAAGGTTATACGAAAAAGGAACCCCCCTGGAGTCCTCTTTAAGCTCTTTTCATACTCTCTAAACATGAAAAGATCACCGAGCGACCTTGCTATTTTCACGCTCGATAAAGTATTTGAAATAAGCGTCTAGTGAGCAATAATTTATCTCTTTTTCAGTCTCGTCCAGACTATTTTATGAAAAAGGAAATGAGAGAGTTCTCTTTTAAGTGTTTTTCCAAACTCTATAACCTTGAAAAACCTTCGAGTTTTCTATCTCTGGACGCGTTAAACACACATTGACAGACTCGTAATGGGACCAAACCATTCCTTCTTAGGGTTCATTAAATATACTCCGAGGGACTCATCCGAAGGATGAGATTACATCAACAAGCATATGTTATCCTCCTCAATCTTGCATAAAAATAAAGAGGTACTTGCCAGAAATGGTGGGGGAAAATTTGGGAAAGGGATATGTTTCATTTTCGTATTGATTGGCAGTAAGTGTCGCTCTTGAACATGACACCCCTTATTCATCGCATTTGAAGCCGGTTTGGGAAATCCATTTGTCTCTCATTCGATCTGCTACAAGGTCATTCCCTGTGTCGTCTTTGAGTCAATGCTGCCAAATCATTATTCGTGTCGTTCATATGTTCAAGAGAAGTCCATTTGAAACCTATATTGATTTGGCCATCTGCAGTTATCCATTCTCTCTGTGTCGGCCTTCCCTATGTCTAGTCCAACTTGCAAAATGCTCTGTTTCACCTTCAAAATCTGTTACTCATTTCATTTCATTGATGGGCGATACATCAAGGCCCTCCTGTGACGCGTTTTGTTCCATCGACTTCAGCTCATTATCCAGAATTAAGACTTAGAAATTATTTGGTACCTTGGAACTTGCATGCCCCAATGGCAGGTTTCCTCGCTTTCGACAGTGGGTTTACATCATTGACCCCTGATCAAAAGATTCCATCAGATGTTCGACATCAACTCATTTATTCAAACTCGATGGATTGTACTATGGTACCTTGGGAGTCATTGACATCAATGGTGATTTCCCTCGCACTTGTTAACGGTTTTATCATTGATCGGTAATCAAGTGGTTTCTGCCATGTTTGAATTCAACACATGTAATCACATGGTTAGATTTGTACTTTGGGTGACGAGATTGAAGACCCTGGATATTATCTTTGTGATCCGGGTTGCGATGGAGTATGTATAATTTGAGACACATAGATCCACTATGTATGTTTCGTGGCTATGTCGTCTTGATTTGAAATTTCTCGCATAGATCCACAGTGTATTCCAGTGGCTATGCTATATTTTGACGGCATGGATCCACAGTGTATGATTGGTGTCCATGACCCATGTCTATAATGTCATCAGTCTGTGATCTAAGTATGGGAATGCCTACCTCAGAATTGGTATATATGATATTCTGCAGATGCTTGGTTGTTCGCAGGTTTCCGATTAAATGTGTTGCTGGTTCCTGACACACACATGTAGCTTACAAGGTATATCAGCTGTCACTGGTTCCAACCTCATACTTTGGGGGGCATTCTGTTACCCATGATTTTGGTCGTCATGATGATGTATTGATGATGGTGTACTCAGGCTCTTCATTAGAACTTTTTCCTAAGAAAAGTTACTTTCTTCTCTTTCCAGAAATATCATTTTTGAAGAAGGTTCGCAGACTGCTAATACATTTGCCTGCAAGAATGCATGATTCTCGGAGGCTGTCTTAAGCCAGGGTGTGAGAAGTTCAGACTGTGTTGAACTGCTAGGGTGCGAACTCTTTCTTAAACAAGGAAAAAGATGAATTCTCAAAGTTTCTAGAAGGGAATCTTCTAGAAGGATGAGATGGCATTCGTATGGTTATCCTAGTACTGGATTCCCTGATATTTTGGGATCATTCTTATCCGAGTAAACAATTCATTCTCTCCTATATATTGAAGTGAATTCTCATGGAAAAGGTTAAGAAAACAAGGTTAAGTAAAACATTGGAGAATTAGTGAAATATTGTGTGAAGGATTGATGCTACAACAGCTAATAACTCTAGCAAGTTTATCAAAGGTGGTTGATCTTCTTCATGCAAGTGAGAAAGTGTGTGTGTCGAAGCCAAGGGCCATTGAAAGGAAGTTTGCAACATCAAGGCTCAGGTTGTAATCTTTAATTTCCATCAATATGATACAGTAATATGTCCCTTTCCCATAAAGTTAGCTACACTTTATTGTATAACTCCTTGATCATATACATAGATTCACTATTGAATATATTTTGCTTTCTTCACTCCTCTTGGTTTGTATCGTTTTGGCCTTGACTGTACGAGAGCATTGGAGTGAAGCGGGAGCAAAAAAGACTAAAGGAAGCGTTAATAAGGTATGCAACTTGTTCTTGCCTCCTAGTTCATTCAATAGTCAAAATCTAGGGAAAGAGTATTATTCTGTCTTGTTTTGTTCTAGATCCAGGTGGATCTAGGGAGATCGGTTTGTCTCCGCACTTATGGATTTATCCAATAACAGCCCCTCTCACTGATCTCCTTAAAATTAATTCTTTCACTTGGACTCTCGCAGCGGATCAGGATTTTCAAGCTTTGAAGGAAGATATGTGTACTACTCCAGTATTGGGGCTTCTTGATTTCACAAAAAACTTTTTCCTCGAATGTGATTCCTTAGGCAGATGGATTGGAGTTTTCCTTATGCAATAGGGTAGACCTTTGGCCTTTACTATCAAACAATTTTCAAATTCCATTTGGGACAATCAATCTAGGAAAAGGAAATGTTGGTTATTCTGCATGCAGTAGATCTCTGACACCCTTATCTCTTGGGGAAACGCTTCCAAATTAAGACAAATCATCAAATCCTAAAGTATTTTCTCGAGCAACGACATTCCTCTGTAGAGAAAAAAAAGTGGGTAACTAAGCTCTTTGGTTATGATTATGATATCATTTACAAGAAACACAAAGAAAATTTGGTTTCTAACGCGCTTTCTTGAAAATATTAAGATGAAGGGTCCCTTTTTTCCCTCTCCTTCATTGTACCAGATTGGCTCCAAGTTGTGCACCATGAATGGCTACATGATCCTAAAATATCGCATATTATCCAACAATTGAAAGCCAACTCCCTAGTTTCCCTGAGGTACTCTTGACACAATGACGAACTTCGCTACAAAGGCCATTTGTATTTAATTAAATAATCACAACTTAAATCCAAGGTGATTTCTGAGCTTCAGGCTACTCCCACAACTGGGAATTTAGGATTTACCAAAACCTATGACCAGGTCAAATGTTCTTTTTTCTGGGATGGTATGAAAAAGGACGTTCTCACTTTTGTAGAAAAATGTGATGTTTGTCAATGCAACAAAGGAGAAACCATCAAACCTCCTGGAACACTCCAACTGCTTCCGATTCCATCCGCTAGTTGGAGGGACATCTCTATGGATTTTATTATGGGATTACCTAAATCAAGAAATACATTCGTCATCATGGTGGTTGTGGATCCTCTTTCCAAGTATGCTCATTTTTTTTCTCTTCAACACCCATTTACAACATCAATTGTGGCTCAAATTTTCATGGATCATATCTTCAAGATTCATCGCATGCCTCATTCTATTGTTTCTGATCGAGATCCAACTTTCACTAGAAATTTTTGGAAAGAACCGTTCAAACTATAGGGCACCCAATTGCATCTCAGAATCACCTATCATCACCAGACTGATGGTCAAACTGAAGTCGTCAATAAGTGTTTGGAGAATTATTTGAGTTTTTTCTCCTCTAAAAGAAAAAATCAATGGGCTCAATGGTTACCATTAGCTGAATGGTGGTACAACACTTCTTACCTCATAACTACTTCCATGACTCCTTTTGAAGTAGTATATGGCCAAAATACACCTTCAGTTCTCTCCTACATGTCAGGTGTATCGGAGGTCCAAGCGGTTGACCAAACACTTACAGTTCACAAGGATATTCTCTGTACCCTCAAAAATAATTTGGTCATGGCTCAGAATCAGATGAAGAAAGATACTGATCAAGGTCACTCAGAATGGAAATTTTTTCAAGGAGATGAGGTATTTATTCGACTACAACCTTATAAGAAAACTTCACTCAAGGCCAAACATTGTCAAAAACTGGCACCAAAATTTTATGGTCATTATACAGTTCTCAAGTACGTTGGGAAGGTAGCCTATTAGTTAGCTTTNTATAGTTTGAACGGTTCTTTCCAAAAATTTCTAGTGGGCACCAAAATTTTATGGTCATTATACAGTTCTCAAGTACGTTGGGAAGGTAGCCTATTAGTTAGCTTTACTTAATCATTCTAAGATCCATCCTGTTTTTCATGTGTCTTGCTTAAACAAGGTCATTGGAACTAAGTGCCAAACTCAAACCAACCTTCCTGATTTGGATGAAGAAGGATCCATCTGGTTGCATCCAGAAGCAGTTTTGGACCAGCGAGAGAATAGTCTTCGTCAGCATACCATCGAGGAAGTCTTAGTTCAGTGGAAAGATACAACTCCAAAAGATGCCACCTTGGAGCCCACTAACATCCTGCAACATTTTCCTCATTTCAAGCCTTGAGGACAAGGTTGGTTCTAAGAGGAGGGCATATTAGGGACCTAACCTACCTAACCCCTCAAGTGGGTAGAATAATATATTTCCATGTAATAAAGGTCAATATTAATAAGGCCTAGAAATAAAGAGGAATAAATCAAATGTAAGAAGACCTATTAAAAGCTTTTGCTTCTAGAAGGATCTTCCTCTAGATTGTTCTTTTGGATAGATATATTTAGTATAAATAAGAATAGAGAGTACGAGAAGTTTTGTCTTGGATATTATTTTAATAGAGCTCTTCTCTGCTGGAGGTTTCCCCCTCGAAGAGGCAACTGAACATTGCTCTTAGTAATCAAAGTGCTCTTTTTGGTGTTATTTTGGTATTACTTTGGTATTATTATGATGTTGTTCTGGTTATATCATTGTTTATCTACCATTTCTAGCTAATTATTTCAGTTTTACATACTATTTATATTTGGAATATTACACCAATCATGATGGTGCCAAAGAAAGATGGCACATGGAGCATGTGTGTCAATTACTAGTAATTAAATAAAATCATGGTGAAAAATCGATACCCTCTTCCTCGTATAGATGATTTACTTGATCAATCAAAGAATGTTGTTTATTTCACTAAGTTGGATTTGTGTAGTGGGTACCATCAGATCAAGGTTGTAGAACATGATTCATGGAAAACTTCCTTTAAAATGAAACAGGGATTGTTTGAGTATTTAGTTATGTCGTTTGGAATTTGTAATGCTCCAACAAGCTTCATGTGTGTGATGAATGATGTATTCAAGACTTTTCTAGATGATTTTGTGATTGTATATTTCGATGACATTCTTATTTTTAGTGAGACTTGGGATGAACATGTGAGGCATGTAAAGAAAGTATTTGATACTTTGCAAAGGGAAACATTGTATGTAAAATTGTCCAAATGTGAATTTGGCAAGACTCCACTTGTGTACTTAGGTCATATTGTAGGAGGAGGACAAGTAAAAGTTGATCCTTCCAAGATTGATGTAATTGCAAATTGGCCTATGCCCAAAAGTGTAACTAAGATACTGAGCTTCTTAGGTGTATTCCGATATTGGAGGAGGTTCATTTCAAACTTCTCCTTTATAGAAGATCCTTTGAATGCTTTAACCAGTGTGAAAAACACTTTTCAGTGGGGAGGAAAGCAACAAAAAATTTGGACACTTTGAAGGAAAATATCAGTACCGCACCAGTATTAGCACTGCCAAATCTTCAACAACACTTCGAAATCAAGACAGATGGCAATGAATATGCCATGGGTGTAGTATTGATGAAATATCATAATCCTATCCATTACCACTCTAAAATTTTTAACCCAGTTGTTGTTAACTATCCTACATATGATAAAGAGTTGTATGCATTAGTTCAAAGCATAAAGAAATGGAAGCACTACTTTTAAGGGAAGAAAATAATCATACAAACAGATCACTAACCCTTACATTATCTCCAAGAACAAACAAAACTGCAACAATATCAACATTACAGATGGATGGGTTTCCTACAACAATTTCATTTGGTAATAAAGTACAAGAAGGGTACAAGTAACAAGGTAGTTGATATCCTTTCTATACCTCCGATTGTTTCTTCTATTATTTTGAAGAATAATTCTTTATCTCATGATAGCTATGTGGAACAATATGCCATTGATGAAGATTTTAAAGAACTATATGAGAACCTAACCCATGGTGCATAGGTAGATAACTATTGTCTGTGGGGAAAACTACTCTACCATCTTGGAAAGCTATGTATTCCTACAAGTGAACAAGTCCATGTAATATGAGAAGCTCAAACTTCTATTGTGTCTGGGAATTTTGGGGTAGGAAACACTATGGATCATTTGCATAGGTTTTGTTACTGGCCTCAAATGAAATAAATTGTAACTAAATATGTAAAGGGGTGTGTGATGTGTTCTACTTGTAATCCCACTATTAGAAAACTAGGGCTATACTCACCACTACCTATTCCATACCATCCATGGGAAAGTGTCTCCGTGGATTTTGTAGGGGGTTTACCAATGTTGAAAAGGGGTCATGAATATTTGTATGTTGTAGTGGATAGGTTCAATAATATGTGTATCTTAATTCCATGTAAAAAGCAGATCACCACTGAGCATACTACTAATCTCTTATTTCAGTATGATTGGGTTCACTTTGGGTTACCCACATCCATTATATCGGATTGAGATACTCAATTCCTTGGGGATTTTTGGCCAAGCTCGTGGAGAATGATGGACACCAAGATGAAGAGGAGAATTTCTTTCCATCCAGAGGCCGATGTACAAACAAAGGTTGTTAACCGAACAATGGTACTTTTTCTTTGAGGCTACTACAACAAGCATCCCAAAGTATGGGATGAACAAATACCCTATGTACAACATGCTTACAACTGCGCCTTACATTCCTCCACTCAGTGTTTTCCTTTTGAGACATGTTTTGGGTACCTACCTAAGTTCCTTTGGACTTGATGTATGGGATAAATGTCGATTCAAATGATGAAAGAAATGAAGACAGAGCCCGTAAGTTCATCCAGAGGATCCAATAGGTACAACAAGCAGTCAGGGAACAATTGGGGAAAAGTCAAGAACGATATAAATATTGACATGAGAAACATAGGGTTGATCATTAGTTCTAGGTTGGAGACCAGGTATGGATTTGCATAAACAAGGAGAGATTGAAGGGCAAAGAAAAGAAATTCAAGACCATTCTTTATGGAGCCTTCACTATTTTGGATAAAAATGGTACCAATTCTTTTTCGTTTAGATCTTCCACCTTGTATGCAGATTTACTCAGTTGTAAATGTAGAGAACTTGAAACTTTTTGAGCCTCCCATGATCATGGATTAGGATGAGGAAGTTTCAATACCTTTATTTGATGAGTTTTCTCCTGAGTACTTGGATGAGTTAAAGGAAGATATCATCCTAGACATAAGGACGAGGACTTTATGCATGGGTGATGTTGATTATCTTCGAGTAGGATTAAAGGGAACACATCCAAGCAAGGAAAAGTGGATTGAGAAGAACAAGGTTAGGGAATTCTTCCCTCACTTATCTATTGATTGATTAAAGCTTTTTTTGGTTCAAAAATATCTGGTTTGGAAGGCGTGATCCAAAAAGGATCCAAATAAGACTAAGGACAGCTCAAAACTCACATAAGCAACTCAAGAAGCTCAGAACGGCCTCAACAGACAAAGAAAGGGAAAAAAATAAAATTCCTCAAAACTTAGTGAAAGTGGAATCATCACGAAGAGCACATCAAAATATTTCCAACAACATAAACATTTCATCAAACGGAGTTACGGATCGAAATATATTCACGGTCAAAGTTTGGTCAACCTAACCCAGTCACCAGGGGATGAGTCAACATTCGTATTGCTAACGTCAACATTAGTATGGATGAAGTCATCATCCATATAGTGTACGTGACACATGTAGGATGAGATACGTGTCATGATGACAACAACATGGTGATGTGGCAATGCTAGAGGCTGCCATGTGTCATTCATTTTTGGATTTTTTGGGTCGATCCATGGACCAATGGAAAAGTGCCACGTGGCAGTTAGTACAACCACATGGCAGAATGTGATGTGACATATAAATATGATAGGGAAGGTGACAATATAGGTTATTAGCATGGCCCAACAATTGGTTTCCACATGCCCCAGTCATGGGATGCCACGTGGCAGTGGGAAAATTCCCAATGAGGGCCCAAGAGCCAAATTCCAAAAATAGAAAAGGGGTGGGTCCGCCAAATCTAGTGGAACCCCGCCGGATATGGCGCCCAACGAATATATACAAAATACCTCCAAGTTGGAGGAACCACCACAATATATATTTCATATCAGTTATAAAAAACACTCAAAAGGGGAGGCCCGGGGGCTCGACCCTGG
Organism: Picea mariana; assembly: GCA_032191745.1. Lineage (NCBI taxonomy): Eukaryota > Viridiplantae > Streptophyta > Pinopsida > Pinales > Pinaceae > Picea > Picea mariana. The sequence goes on along the minus strand of JASDQU010207671.1, from coordinate 17,445 downwards.
GACCTCTCCATTGTTATGCTTTAACTATAGCTCTGCCAACCACTAGGCCAAACATGCCTATTGTTAACTCTTCCTACCATTATTATTTAAAAATTGAACATACATCAGTGGAAGGAGGATTCACGTGATGGTATAGTCGGGCACCATTTACGAGGCATTTTCTTGGCATTAATTGCAGGTTGTAGGGCACGAAAATCGAGACAAAATTTATCTTGGGCCTAGGAGTGCCATAGTCGGATTGAGGCATAGAGATAGTCATTTTTTGGTAATTCAACACCGCAAATTTAGTGGTGTTGTCTGTTTTCTGATCTAAGAAAATATTCTACAACTTAATTCCATAATGAGGTATACTTATGTATTTTGCCAAATTCTTTTGTTGAGTTAATAAAAAGGCCTACCCATTTGAGAGCAGGACCCAGAGATGTAGTCCACCACGGACAAACTCCTTTATCAATTTTTTTGTTCGTATATGATGCTTATGTCTCTTCATTATTGGTATTTTCTCTCTTTAATGGTGCACTTTAATTTATGCTCATTTAATACAATTATTTATAAGTCACTTTGATGAAAATATCCCAGATTAGTTGTCCTAATAGTTTTCATGTACTATTGTTGAAAGTGTTAATACAGAGAAGCACTCAGGGCCAAATTTTGACTGAGAGAAGGACTTGCATGTGTTGTTGTTTTGTTGTGAATTGTTTCAAGCATAATGTTTTTTGTTCACATGGGTTGTAAGAGCATGTTTGTTTATGGAATATTCAGATGCAATATATGTCTTCTTGCATTTTTGTTATTATTTCTTATATTAAATGTCCTCCATGAATGCGCTACTAATGTATGTGATATAGTGACTTAGACCATTTTGGTTATATATTCATGTGCATGTGTTTTCTAATTTATAGAGAGAAGACAATTCCACAAACAACACACGAGAATGGTGTGTTAGAAATGATAAATAGGAAAATCATGGAGCATGCAAGAAGTATGAGATTGCATGTAGAATTGACATTACAGTTTGGGTAGAAGTTGTGTATACTATTCTTTACTTAATAAATAGAGGGCCTTTAAGTTCCTTGAATGGTGGATTTCCAGAGGAGGCATGGCTAGGTAGAAAGGTAAACTACTCATTTCTGAAGAATTTTGGTTGTGAGTCTTTTGTCCATATTTATAAATAAAATAGAACAAAGGTTGAGGATAAATACAAAAAATGTTTATTGGATATGGAGTTGATGATTTTTTTTTGTTTATTTGTTAGAAATGTTCCTGCAACCTTTGTGGCTAGCATTTTTAACCATTCTCTAACAAACCACAACCCAGGGGCATGTAAACCATCAAAATCACCTGGGGATCGAAACCGACCTCAACTTCACCAACCTCTTAATATGGTTATATTTTTGGGTGTATCCTCCCAACTAAACTAGAACCATAAGGGTATTGAACTCAGGTATCCTAGAAAACAAAACCCACTCCTTAAATGATTCATATAGCGAGACTTGACTTAAAATTAAAGGACATGGGGGTGGTATTTGATCCACTTATGTGTGCACAGGTCACAATATCATTTTTAATACAATATATCAGGGTGCAACCACATGTTCTACCAATACCTCAAGGTACCCCCATGGATTTAGTTCATGCCCTAATGGGAATTGAACCTTGCCTAATGGTGAAAAAATACTTGCTTTCCACCATTGGATCCAACCCCTTTGGGATTATGAGTTAATGATTTTGGTTATCGCTTACATAATTATTAAAATCACAATATCATTAGGATTAGACATGTGGTATTCAATGAGAATTTCATGTATAAAAATAAGTTGTAGGAAAAGAAACATGAAAAGGAAAACACAAAATACACAATGCTTGATAAAATTACAAAAAATGACATCCCAGAGGTGCCCTAAAATCAAAATGTTCAATAAGAAAAACAATAGAAAGAACCCCAAACTCTTGCAAGAAGATATACTAGGAAAAGTAAATCCACTCGACGATACTCTCCTTCAATGTATTATTTATTTTTGATTAATTATGGTTAACTAGAAACATATGAAGAAGATATGCATCTAGAAGCCAGAGAGACATGGGATCAATGAATGAAAGAGGAGGACTCTTTGGTATATAACCAAACATGGGGTTTGGTTGTGTTTCCTACAGGTAAAAGAGAAACGAAAATTAAATTGACTTACAAGATAAAGGAAAAATATGGAGGCAAAAAGAGGTACAAGGCTATAATTATTGTAAACGGGTTTTCACAAAAAAAAGGTATATATTTTGATGAATTTTTTTCTCATGTTGTTAAAATGACTTCAATTAGAACTATTTTAATTCTAGACAATTTTTCTACATGGGGATTTGGAGGAATATATTTACATGTCGTAGCCACAAGGGTATGGGGTAAAATGGAAAGAAAAATTTGTATGTAGGTTGAAGAAGAGCTTGTATGTCCTAAAGCAAGATGGACAAGGAACTAGTATTTGAAAATTGATAGATTTATGACGGAACAAGGTTATTGTAGATGTCACTCTAACCACTGTGTTTATGTTAAGATACTAGATAATGATAGTTATGATATTTATACACTTAGGAGTTAGTTAATATCAACTTGGTCTAATGTGTCATTAGGTAAACGTTTGTTTCTTAGTGTGTTTCTTTAGTATGAATTGTTATTCATTTGTACTTAGTAAATTCAACAATCATAATATGTTCCTAACACATAATGATCCAATGGTTCATATTCTACTTAATCTTAACAACTACATTCATTCGTGGCTTAACATTTGATTGGTCCATTATCTCTATTTAAACAACATGGAGGGTCATTTTTTGATGATCTGTTGTGAGAAACTCTCTTGTAAATCTTTGTAACTTTTTGTTTTGCATCAATAAATTTCTCCAAGTGGCCACATTGGCTAGGTTCATGGGTGTTTCCCCATTGGGGTTTTACCACATGAAAACATAAATCTATTGATATTTGATCTAGTTATGTGAGTGGTTATTGAAGGTGTTCATCCTCTATTGGAATACATGTGTTTTCTAACATGGTATCATAGTTCATTTAAAGACCCACTCCCATTGTAAATCAATATCATAAAGCTATGTTTCCTCATCTATGGATTCTTCCATTTTTGTACATTTATGGGTTGATGGGACTGTTTCATTGTGTCTAGAGTGCTCATTTCAGTCAGGAACACTTTTCATTTCACTTGAAAAGGTTTATGTTTTCCAAATATATGGCAGTTTTAGTTAGATCCATAGGTATAAATCCCAAATACAACCTTTTTTAATTTTTTGCAGAGTTGTTATTTTGGATTTATTTCTGTTTTATGTTTTCTTATTTCTGGATTGCTACTATTTTGGATCTATGTATGCTCTTTTCATTGTACCCTATGCGATATTGATAAATCAGAAACAAAACTTAAATGGTTTTATTATCTCCATATGCTCTTTGTCATGTACTCTGTATGATCTTGGTAAATCATAAATGGACGAAAAAATTGCATTTTCTGGGTAAGCTAACTGAGATATAACCCTTGTTTCTATTCATAAGAGAAATTGTTTTCTTGTGCGAAAACAATTTTTTATGAGCATGCTCTCCAAGGCTATCAACAACAACAACAAAAACAACAATCCTCCTTTTAAACAAGACAACATGTTTTGCACTAGGTCACTTGGTTAAAAGTTTTTTTTATTAAGTAAGAGGTCTTGAGTTCAAGTCTCTTTAATGGTGATTTTTTTAATAAGTTCATGCATCCATTATAAAGTGTATTTCACTTAAATTATAAAATTGAATCTCTATAAGTAGCTTTAATATTTTTTTTTAAAGTTATTTGTTTTGAATGCAACTTTCTTTTATAAGGTAGCTTCATTGTAAAAGTGATCCCCGCTTATTCTATAAAAGTGGGTAACTTCATAAGAAACTTATTTGTAAAAGTGAGGTTATTTAGAAGGGTAACACCATGTGGCACAAATTCTACCTACCTTTTGACTCTTTGGTTACCATTTATGCCTTTTTTCAAAAAGGCATAACTTTCACATCCAAAGTCTATTTTTAGTGCCATTTGTTTTTTAAATAGACTATTGTTTTCAGATCCTTCCATCCATACCATTAGTTTCATATTTTAAATGCATATTCTCTACATATTTAATGTGTCTTCTCCTAGTGATATTTTTCTTACCAACGCCAACTACTTCTAATGGAAATCCCATATGGAGAATTTATTAAGAAGTAAAGGATTGTACCGGATTACCTTGGGAAAAGAAGAAGAACCCACTAATGATGACAACTATGTCAAATGGATTAATAGGAATGATGAATTTCGTGGATGAATAAAAATGTCCATCCCTCGTGATTTACATTTTCACCTCTAAGGACTTGATGTCCCAAACAAAACTTGGAAAAAACTTGAAGCTTTGTTTGGTAAACACAATATTATTCATTCCCACTAGATAGAAAATCAGATAATGAGTTTAAGTCCAAATGTTTTTTCTTAGATTAAAAACTATTTATATAAGTTCAAAACACTTAGAATTTTATGTGAAGAGTGTAACATAAATATGGATGATGAGAGTTTCATATATATTATTAATTCTAAGATTAGTAGTGTATATTCAGTGTTTGTATCTACCTTTTATGTTGCCATAGAATCTCTAGGGAATTCTTATAAAAATCCCACTCTTGATTCCTTCTGTGATTCTTTGATTAGAGAGAAAGATAATCTTATGCAAATTGGAGTGATCAACACTACAGTTTCCTCCAACAAAGCCTTAGTTGTCCAGAAAAAAAATGAATCCAAAAATCCCAAGAAGAAACATCCTCACCACAACAAGAAGAGACTTCCCATTGTCATCTTCTACCGTGCCGCGAGAAGTGGAGTCATTGTGCTAGAGGATTCGGTAAAAATATTTGGACATTGAAGCAGTTCACCCATGGGTATTTCCATGATTACATCCATTAGAAAGTGAAGCTATCATGGGCCATCAAAGGAGGTTGAAACAAGTCCGGAGAGAGTTGAAACACACGCGGAAGAAGAATCAACGAGAAGAGTTATTATATTCTATAGATCAGTATGATGTACTTCCAGCTGAAGAATCCATGTTTCACAAGAAAAATGTGGAGCTAGATCTGATCACTAAAAAAATTGATGAATTATATGAAATAGTGATACCAAATTTGCAATTTTTTTTAGGTATAAATTATAAACCTTGGGAAATTGAAATGAAAAAATTGTTATGGTTAGTAGATATATTACATTACAATCATGAAGGTCGTATCAATTTCTATGATAAGAGAAGAGGTGTAATAGCATTATAACTTAGTATATCATCACTTGATGAAAACGTCGTGTCTATTATTTTGTGTGAATTTGGTGAAGTATACAGTGGAAAAATATTTTGGAATATTCTTGAAATGAAGTATAGTATGAAGTGGAGTGAGAATGGTGAAGTTGATGAAGGTATTGTTGTTCAAAATTTTGATTGTGTTGACAGTATCGTAATTGGAATAAAGATTGAAAATGACATCATTGAAATTGCAATGATTAATGAAGAAAGTTTGTGTGACAGTAAAGTCTCATGTCATAGTAAGGAAATTCCCTATGATGCAGTTTTTGCTGATTTGGTGAATTCAACTAAGATTTATAGTGGAGATGAATGTATAATTGTTAGTGAACCCCTAGGTGAATCTTTGGTAAATTTAGTTAAATATGATGATGAAAACTTTTCAAGTGAATGTTGGTTTCATATGCTCGAGGAGAAGAAACTCATAGATGAGTTGTTAAGTGGAAAAGTAACCTTGCTTACAAATCAGGTTGATGAAACTACAATAGGGAAGAAAGATGAAGAAATGAAATCTCTCTTGGAAGAACAAAATGAAAAGAACAAGTATGGTTCTTCCTATGATTTTTCATATGATTGTAACGATGTTTTTGAGTGTGTAGGTTTACAAGACAACAATTCATTTTCAGTAGTGACTCATTATGAAGAAAACATGGAAGAAAATGAAGAAATTGATGAAGAAAATATTGAGTCAATTTTCATGGTGTGGAGGGATGCAGGAGCATCGCTCCACCTTAGAAAATGAGCCAACAAGCCAACACATAGACGCACAACGGAGAAAGGGAGAGGCATTGACCTTCCCAATTTTCAATTCGAAATCTGATCCTATGAGGATTTGTGTTGTAGGGTTGTAAGAACCAAGCCAAAACTTTGTACAGGTAGTGGATAGGTTCACATTAAATGGTTGCTTGTAAATAGGTCTAGATCTGAGTCAGGTCTGGATCTTTATTTATGTAATGAGCCATAAGAGTATGGTGTCTTAAATAAGACAGTGATGGCACTAATGCAGTGAGAAGGATAAGCTCGTAGAGCCCTCTTTTGTAAAGGATAGGAGAGAGAGAGATATTAAGGATAGAGGTCTTATAAGAAGAACTTAGGATAAAGTTAGGTTAGGACAGCTTGAAAGAACTGGGACTCTGTTGTAGTCCATTTTTTGAAAACATCTGTATAACACACATAGATAATAGAAAAGCCGTTTTTCCTGCATATAGTGTGTTTACGTATTTCATGAATGAATGTTGTGGATGTATGATAAGTTTCATTTGCAGTAGAACATAGATTTCTTTTATCCTCGCTGAAGTTGTTATATTTCTCTGAGTTATTTAGGCTGTGCAAGGAGTGCACAACAAAACATTGGAAGTTTTGTAGCCAGTGCAAGGAGTGCGCATATAAACAATACGGAGTCCGAAAGAACATGCCAGGAGGGTGCACTAGGGTGATAACAATATAAAGGGGGAACTCAAGGTTACTGAATAACTTGGAGGAGGAACTGTGTAGAGAAGGCTCAGAGAGACAAAGTTATAGAACACTTTGTAAGAAGAAAACACTCAGCAAGGTATGCTTTGAGAAAGAGGTTTCTAGGAGGGCACAAGGTTTTCCTTTGAAAGGAAACAGAAGGGCTGAGAAACTTAAGAGAATAAGTAAATCGAAAAACTCAGAAGAGATAATGAAAGGAGTGCATAGAAGATAGACTTATTCCAAACACTTTCAAAATATTCCAATATGGAAGAAGGTCAAAGCTCAGGAGGAGGAGTGACATCAACCATTACATTGATTGTAGGGAGGAGATTGGACCGTTAGATCTACATCTAGTGAAAAAAAGAAGTGCAGAGGAGAGAAACAGATCCCATCCATCGGATCTGAGCATGAAAGGATCAATGGTCATATGATCANTTAGGTGAAAGCACTCCGGGAGGAACGAATGTGTAGGAGTTGAAACTCCCAAAGCCCGAAGACCCAAAGTGGATAGAGTTTGTCAGATCAAGGGGGAGACACACGTCAAGAGACTGTGTGTTTTGGGTAAAAGCACTCTGGGAGGAACGAGTGCATAGGAGTTTGAAATTCTTGATGCTCAAAGTGCCAAAGCCACTTATGATTGTTGATCATGAAGGAGGGTACATGTCAACAGATTTTTGATTTCAAGTGAAATTATTCAGAGGAGACTGAGAAAAGAAGATTCGAAGAGCCGAAGATAATCTAGACCATTAGATACAGAAAGGGCATGTTGCGACAGATCATAAACTTCAGGATAAAGTACTCCAGAAGAACGCGAAGGATGAAAGATTGAAATCGTTGAAGCCTGAGTAGCCAAAGTAGATGGGAGTCATTGATCTGGGTTGGAAAGGTGTCACTGGATCGTGAACTTTAGAGGATCGTACTCTGGGGTTTTTGAGAAGTTTTGTTTTGGAATATCCTGAAGCATTGAAGCTTGAAGCATTCAGGGCTATAGATCCCAAGGGAATGAACATGGATCATTGATTTGCGAGGAGATGCGTGGAGGACAAAGATTCACTCCATTGGACAATCGTTGGATCAAGGGGGACATGTGTCAGAAGATTTGACACTCTAGAGGCTTATGTTTGTTGAGATTTAAAATTGCCAAAGGCCAAAGTTTCGGAGTGGACGAAAACTGTTGATTTGAAAGTTGACACATGGCACCAGATCTGGAACTTTGGGTACGAAGCACTCTGGAAAAATGTAGAGGGTGAAACCGTCGAAGTCCTGAAGGATATATTGATCGTTGATCGCGGAGGAAGTTGAAGGACCGTTGATCTGGTTGAGGAGGACAAAGTCCCGAAGTGGGAGTAGAGTCATTGATTTAGAGGGATGCATGGTGAGAGATTGAGCTGTTTTAGAGAAATCTCTCTAGAAGAAATGGGAATTTGAGAATTGAAATTCCCTAAGGCTAGACTCATGGATGAGATCATGGAAGTAGAGTAAAGGGGGGGTAGGTGTCGATGGTGTTGATATTACGGTATCTTTGGGAAGTATGAACCTCCATTGTGAGCTTTGATAAGATTAGAATGTTTCGGAAGGAGGAAAGGAAATGAAAGTAACCCTAGATGAGATATCGGCTAAGGGGAGATAATTAATATGAATTAATTAGTAGCAAGAAGGAGAAGTTGGCCCAAACAATTCTACGAGGAATACTATAAATACAGGGCATCAATCTCTCATTTGACACACTCTCAGAATTGCAGAAGTCACTTGTGCACACTACAATTTGCCAGTCTTGTGTGAAAGTCCTGGGGAAGGTGTTGCACCAGTTTTGGGTGGGACTCTCTTATCAAATTTGGTTACTTCTTTATTGGTGCATTATCCTTACTTAGCTCCAGGATTATTCTCTTTGTCAAGGTCAAGGTGCTCGGAGGGTGGATTCGGCCTATGGTTGGGTGACAATAGTGATATTGTCAATGGTAAAACGAGCATATTATTTCATATTCTAACAGGTTATGGGCCCACACCTCCTTCATTCAGTCTAACCACTGGAAGGAAGCATAGCCATTAGGATATTGAGCTTTCTAAGGAACTGTTGCTAGGGTTACTAGCAAGAGCATCTTCCAAAACACTGCCACTAGGGTTACTAGCAGGAGTAGTTGTAGAAACCCTAAATCCGAGATCCAACACCTTGTGATGGAGCATCTCGCTCAAGGATAAGATATTCAAATGTGCCCTAGTTCAGCACAACTTTTGGCTCTCTCAAAAGATATAAACGTTAGAGTTGAAGTTTTGGATCAAAGAATGGCCAACTACCAGTCAACCGAAGACATGAGTGAAATGATTAGTCTTTTACACTACTCAACACTCACTGGAATGATTGAAGATGACATGTGGATAATCGTTAGTTGTGCTTCTAGGCACATGATGGGAGATCAAGAAAAAATGTCAAATCTAAATGAGAAGAAGACATCGTACATGGTAGAGCTTGGAGACAAAATCACTTACCCAGTCGTAGCATATTGAAGGACATGACTCCAGAAGAATATTTATCAGGTAAGAAATATAATGTTGAAAACCTAAGAATATTTGAATGTCCTGTTTACTCTCACATTCCCAAGGATAAAAGGAATAAAATAGAACCCTCAGGAAAGAAGAGGATATTCGTGGGATATAACGATTCATCCAAGGCTTATAGAATCTATATTCTGGAACAACATAAGATCGAAGTCAGTAGAGACATAACATTCAATGAAAAGATAGATTTCATGAAATCCATAGAAGAAACTATAAGAGATGAAGATATTGAAGAACCTATTGGAGAAAGCACAGAAAACAAAAATGACGAAAGGGAACAACCTGATCATCCTATGCAACCATGTGAAACCATTGAGTCAGATATCATACCTAAGACCAAGAAATGACCAGCATGGTTTGAAGCTACCTTACAAGACACAAAAAGACTCTAGGTTCCAGAAAGAAAATTCATAAAACGTAAGAGGCCTAAAAGGTTCTCAAGTTATGCAGCATATATGACAAAGCTTCTAGATGAAGAACCTACCACATTTGAAGAAGTAGTTCAATAGGGGAAATGAAAAGAAGCTATGATGGAAGAACACCAATCCATTATAAAAAATGATGTATGGGAAATCGTACCTAGACCTAAAGAAAAATCAGTGGTAACTTCAAAATGGGTATATAAGATCAAACATCCAGCAGGCGGAAGCATGGATAAATATAAAGCAAGATTCATAGCTAGAGGGTTCTCCCAGAAGGAGGGAGAAGATTATAATGAAACGTTTTCTTCGGTTGCTAGATATACTTCCATTAGAGCTATCATATCTCTTGCCACCCCCATGGGATGGAACTTACATCATATGGATGTAAAGACAACCTTCCTCAATGGAGCAATCGAAGAAGAAGTATATATTGAACAACCTCAAGGGTTTGAGGTACATTCCAGAGACACTCATGTTTGCATATTAAAGAAATCCATATATGGACTCAAGCAAGATCCTAGGGCTTGGTATGCCAGAATGGACAACTATCTAATGAGACATGGTTTCTCCAAGAGTCATGCAGATCCAAACCTTTACTAGAAAGTCGTGGATAATGCACCTGTAATTATACTACTATATGTTGACGATATATTCATAACAGGTGAAGAATATCTCATCATCCAGTGCAATAAGGATCTAGCTTCCGAATTTGATATGAATGATATAGGTCTCATGCATTATTACTTGGGACTAGAAGTATGGCAGAAGCGTGGTGAGGTATTCCTTGGACAAGGAAGGTACGCAATAAAGATCCTTCAGAAGTTTGGAATGATGGATTGTAAGTCCATGGAAACTCCTATGAATACGGATATAAGAAAAGTAAAAGATCCATATTTTGATCCAGTAGATCCATCACTATATCGACAATTAATTGGGTCATTGATGTATTTGGTAAATGCTCGAGCAGACATTTGCTTTTCCATGAATACACTAAGCTAGTTCTAGGTGGAGCCAAGACATGATCATTGGATAGCTGCAAAGAATGTCTTAAAATATATTCATGGAACAATAAACTATGGCTTAAAATATACTGCATCCAGTGATATACAACTTCATGGATTCACAGACTCAGATTGGGCAGGAAGTGCAGAAGATAGAAAGAGTACTTCAGGAATGTGTTTTAGCTTGGGCACTGCTATGATATCTTGGGGCAGCAGGAAATTTTTTTTTGTCGCACTCAACACAACAGAAGAATAATATATTGCAACATGTGAAGCATGCACAAAAGCAATATGGCTAAGGAAGTTAATATTCGATTTATTTGATCAGATTTCAGAGTCGAGCATAATACATTGTGATAATCAGAGTTGTAGAATATTATCAAAACATCTCGTGTTTCATGAAAGGTTGAAACATATTGAGATCAAATACTACTTTATTCGAGATAAAGTACAGGAAGGAGAGGTTAAGCTCCAGTATATCCCCACAGATGAGCAGACAACAAACATCCTGACAAAGCCTCTATCCAGAATAAAGTTTGCATATTTCCGAGAGAAGATGGGGATCATGGAAATAACTCCCTTAGCCGAAAGGGAAGAAATGACTCTCCAAGTTGAGAGGGAGCACTGACATATTATTGAGGACATTCATTTTCAAGACTGAAAAATAGTCCAGCTTGGGAAGATTCTTTCCTATTCAGAAAGTGGATTGATATTTCTGATGGACAAACATTTTCCATATAGGAAAATGGTCCAGATTGCTGATGTACCATAGACAATGACTTCCCATTGTGGTTAACATGGGGAGTGGTCTAGGGCAGTCTCTCTTATTTAGGGCTACTCAAGAAGACTGGCCTACCTCACTGGACATCGATTTCTCATTGTGGTTAACATGAGGAATGGTCCGTTTTGGAGGTTGGTACAAGATAGTCTTTTCCTCTTGTGGTTAATAGAGGAAATGATTTGGAAAGTCATTCCTTAGGGTGGATTCATTCTCTCCAGGTTGCACTTTGTTTAGTGCCAGAGGAATGGCCCAGGGTGGGGAATGGTATAGGCTCAAAAATCAGTGATAGGCATTCCTTAGGGAAGATTCATTCTCTCCAGGTTACACTTTGTATAGTGTCGGAGGAATGGACCAGGGTGAGGAATGGTCCAGGTGTAGAAATTAGAATAATCATTCTTCCTTGTTTGAGAAGAATAATCTAGATAGCCATCATTGATGTTCTACTTTGAGGGAAGATATTCTTTCAGATCTCACAGATGTGAGTGAAAGATTGGCCCAGATGATTCAGTTTATTTTAGAAATATTTTTTGTGCAGGTTGATATCAAATGATTGTTATAAAGACCGCCTCTCTCCAGACAGTAGAGATATGCTACTGTGGTGGATATGTTCCACTATTTGTGACTATGTGTCACAGTTTGAGTAGTTGTGTACTACCATGGATAAACACAATTGTGTTCTATCAATTGATATTGTACCTGTTGTCATGGAGATTATCCAATTGGATAATAATGACGATGCTCGTGATGCTACCAGTTGAATGGTCTGTTTGTTCTCAAGACCATACCTTCCTAGAAAGGAGGGAGTGTTGATATTATGGTAGCTTCGGGAGGTATGAACATTCATTGTGACCTTTGATAATATTAGAATGTTCTAGAAGGAAGAAAAGAAATGAAAGTAACCCTACATGAGATGTTGACTAAGGAGAGATAATTAATATGAATTAATTAGTACCTAGAAGGAAAAGTTGGCCCAGGCAAGTCTGCTAGGAATACTATAAATACATGGTGCCAATCCCTTATTTGACACACTCTCAGAATTGTAGAAGTCACTTGTGTGCACTGCAGTTTGGCAGTCTTGTGCACAAGTCCTGGGGAATGTGTTGCGCCAGTTTTGGGTGGGACTCTCTGATCAGCTTTGGTTACTTCTTGCTTGGTGCATTGGCCTTGCTTGGCTATTGTATTGCTACCAAGATTCTTCTCTCTGTCAAGTTCAAGGTGCTCGGAGGGTGGCTTCAGCCTATGGTTGGGTGACAATAGTGATATTGTCAATGGTAAAATGAGCACATTATTTCATATTTTAATAGATAGATCTCTCACTTCGGAGGATTTCCATATGAAGGAAGGAGAATTTGAGAGTTGAAAATCTCGAAGGCCGAAAATCTAGAATCATCCATAGCCATTGATTTAGAGGGGAGCTACGTGTTGACAGATTGAGGAGATCTAGAATCTCACATGGAAAGGAAAGAAAAGAAGGTAGGAAAGGGAAGATAGATAGTAGTCGTTGATCATTGATAATTGCCAAGGGATTGGAGATCAATAGACGGGAAGGATTGTGGGGCCAAGACATGCTCAGACATTAACTTTCCTTGAGCGGGCCGCAATTTCAACCACATTATTAACCAAGGGATACATGCCAGCTAGAGGTGAATTGCAGGGTGAAAAGTCGGTTGGTATAAAACCACGCTTGCCCGAACCTGCAATCACATATTTCCACAATTTTATAGCCCAGGGGCATATGAGGGAAGGGGATAGTGAAAAGAAGCTAACGCCCGCAAATTGAAGAGCGCGCAGACAGAGGGTGTGGGTATCACAGGACCTGCACCTAAAGGATAAAAGTAGGCCTATGTAAAGTTGATTTCGGTTCAAAGGGGAACCCAAAGACTTGATCTGACTCAGAAGGAAGAAATATCCAGATATTGGGAGGTCGCAGAACCCCCGGAGGGTATGGGGGGATGCATCATGGAGCCCGAAATAAATCAAGTATTATTATGAATTGATGATGCAACAGTTCATTGATGATCCATATTTTCTAAGAAGAACGAAATGAATACATATCATTAGTATGTTCTTAACACAAAATAATAGAGATACAATAAAAATGGTTTTCTATTCAATAAGGAAATAAGTTGAAACTGTAAAATGCAGTGGAAACAAGCTTGTTGGAATGGTGGTGGCTTATCTCTGAGAAGAGATGTGATGGTTGCACTCATTTGCAAGAAGATGGTTACAATGAGGCTCTAAAGGCCTTTTTACAATAAACCAGAATGCCAAAAACCTTAGACATCCAAAAACCTAACCCTAGGAGATGAAGCACCAAAAGTCATGTGGGCCCCTTTTGGGGAAGTTAGTACATCAACTTATCAGGGTCGTAATTTTTGCATACGATCTCTGTTTTAGGCATATGATAGCCTGTTGGAAATGTACCGTCAAGGAGATTCATTTTTGGGGCTCAATCATGCCTTAGACTATCATTGAGAAGCTCGATCCCAAAAAACCTTCATTTAGGCCCTCAAAATGGTCGTGGAAGTTAAAACTGCTAAAAATAGTAAATTGCCAAAATTGTGAGAAAATTGTTTTGAGTCAGTTGGAAAAAGTAGGTGACCACCGATATCCACCTGGATAATTGCAAAGAACATTGATGATTGTATACAGAAATGGCAACAAATCAGCCCACTTATTAGAAGTTGGAAGAATTTGCAAGCATTAAAGACAAACACTTCCAAGAACCTTCATAATTGTTGAGGACAAATAACCATAGTGAGATTCCAAGTTCCAAAATGAAGAAGAACAAAGCCAAGGTTAAAATAAAGAACAAAACAGTAAAATGAAACATATTTCGAGGAGCAAGACAAAGAGTAAGCTCCATCTCCATCACTATCTGACAACAAGAAAGGTCAAGATGAAATTGTTAGAGTCAAGTTGTAAGCCTAGCTGAGACTAAGACCATCAAGCATGTTACTTATGTTAGGAATTAGTATTGTAGACAATCAATTTATCCATTAAGGGGGAGTGTTGGAGAAATAATGGAGAATGAGTAGCATGCCTCACCTATTTATGTTTTTGTTAGATCCTTTCTTAGTGAAATCTTCTATAACATGCTCAAAGATTTCTTTAGACATATTTTGTGGTAAATAAAGTAAAACAATGAGTGGTTTCTCAAGTCAATAGACCATAACTAGAGAACTTAAGTGAGGATGAAAAGAGAGTCAATAGACCATAACCAAAACCAACTTAGTGAGGAGGAAGATAGTTTATTATCAAAACCAACTTAGTGAGGAGGAAGAGAGTTTATTATCAAACTATGCATGCATAGAGACACATTGTTTCTTTCTTTGTATCAAGACTCGAGATAAGGTGGCTAGCCCAAGGTATGGCACATGGACACTCTCTTTCATACTGTGTTCCATAGGTTTCGTGTATCTAAGAAGAGACATCGTTGCATTTGAAGTGCCCACATGTGTCTGTATACCAATACCAGGTCAGCCCATCGATTTAGCCCACAATGCTTTTCAGGGTACAATTCCCACACAGTTCAACCATTGCACCAATTTAAATTTGTTTCAATTTCTTAGACAACGATTTATCTGCACATAGGAATTAGTGTGTTTGCGGGCAACCTCTTCATCTAAGCCATGATGGTGCCCAGGACTCTTAGCAAAGATCGTGAACCAAGCCAGGAACATAAAGTTTCTTTTACCCCTACCAAATGAGATGAATGATATTCGTGTCTTTCCTACTATGAGTTTTGTGGCTTTTTGTTGTAAAATTTTGGGTTTTATGCTATAGATTCCATGGATTTCCTACTAAAAATTCTATGCCCTTCTACTGTGAATTTTGGTGGGTTTCATATTACAATTTTTTATTTCTTGTTAAGAAATTCATGTGTGGAGAGGAAGGGTGCAAACTGAAGGTGACGGTAGTTTGGACTCGTGTTTGTGTTTGGTTTCTTGTGGCAGTGGCCTTGCTTTCTCCTCGAGTCAGGTTTCCGTAGCCAATATTTGCTGGTTTCTACTAGCTTTGGTATAGTTGTTCATGTTTCTTGTGGAGGCAGCCTTGATCTCATACTAGAATCAACTGCAACTGGTGTTTGTGTTATTTAGTTTTTTTTTCCCTACCCAGAATCAAGTTCGCAAAGAATTCAATAAACACAGGAGGGGATAAAGGAATAATAGAGATGGAAGAGGGAGAAGGAAGGTAACAACACTCACATTCGTGTTCATTTTTCAATTTGTTTTTTCTCCCTCACATTTTTTGCTGGTTGTTTCCATAAAATGCTAGTTTTTGTTGGTAGCTGCAGGGTTGAAGGTGTTAATATATTTTTTGTTTCATACTATGAAGATGTCATCAACATTGACAATGAAATTCAAGTCCTAAATTGTTGTAATCACCCTCCTAGAACTGCTATTGTGCTTCTTTTTATCATGTGGGTAGTCTGTAATAAAAGATGGTATAGTGGGAGGCTCAGGGAGAAAAGGGATTTACAACTAGTCCTAGATGGCATATCAGGCACGGTTTTAAGACCATCATTTTTACCTAATATATGTCTTTAGTTACCAATGATTTTGTATTTTGTATATGTGTTACATTTATTGTTTTACAAATGAATTAAAAAATGGGAAGGATAGGAAAAGAGTGCGCTACTAACTGTAAATTTCATAAAACACTATCTACTAAATATTATTTCTACAAAATTTGAAAACAAAACTAGGTGGTATCGTGGGATTCCCATTTTATGAATTAATCACTTAACTTTAGGTGAATATGTGCTTGCATTTACAGGCATATGATTGGATCATTCATGGAGACTAAGCTAGGGATTTATTTCTTGGATTAAAATTAGTATATGAAGAAGTTATCTTCATGTCTTCATGAAAAGAAAAAGTTATCTTCATGTCTTCACGGAAATAAAAAATTATCTTCATATGTTATCATGAGTTTCCATGAGGTTACAGTTACAACCTGCTACAGCTTCAACTGAGACATATAATCCATTAGAATATGGAAATGACATCCACTAAGTGGTTTTCTGAAGTGGTGTAAGTTTCCCCTTTTATTCATTTGTGCATATGATTATATTCATTCTAATTCATAGAATGAATAGTACCATTAATAGAGAAAATATATATAATATATTTTCTCTATTAAATCCCCCCACCCTCATATATGAGAGTGGACGAGGGGCATTAATAGAGAAAATGTATATAATATATTTTCTCTATTAATGGCCCCCCACCCTATATATTTTCTCTATTAATGCCCCCCCCCAATCCTAAATATGAGTGTGGGGAGAGGGGCATTAATAGAGAAAATATCTATAATATATATTCTCTATTAATGCCGCCCCCCCACGCTCATATATCAGGGTGGGGGGAGGGGCATTAATAGAGAAAATATATTATATATATTTTTTCTATTATTGCCCCTCCCCCCACCCTCGGAGTATATGAGGGTGGGGGAAGGGCATTAATAGAGAATATATATATAATGAGGGTGGGGGGAAGAGCATTAATAGAGAATATATATATATATATTCTCTTTTAATTCCCCTTCCCCACCCTCGGAGTATATGAGGGTGGGGATAGGGGCATTAATAGATAAAATATATACCCTCATTTAGTGGAATTAATAGAGAATATATATATAATATATTTTCTCTATTAATGCCCCTAAATGAGGGTGGGGGGAGGGGCATTAATAGAGAAAATATATTATATATATTTTCTCTATTAATGCCCCTTCTCCAACCCTCATATATGAGGGTGGGGGAGGGACATTAATAGAAAAAATATATAGTGGGGGGAGGGGCATTAATAGAGAAAATATATTATATGAGGGTTGGGGGAGGGGCATTAATAGAGAAAATATGTATACCCTCATATATGAGGGTGGGGGA
>JASDQU010207670.1:0-28342 GCA_032191745.1 Picea mariana | reverse complement strand
ATGATGGATGCCATGGTGCATGCCCTTTCTTTTCCTCAATAAAAAGAAAAGGGCAGCAGCTTGCAAAAGAATGTAGAAGGCAGCAAAGCCTGAGAAAGACAGCTGGAACAGAAGCTGAAACACAGTGCTGAAACACAGATGCTGGAACACAGCTGCTGGGACACAGAAGCTAAAACACAGTGCTGAAAGTGATGGATCTTATGCTGAAACACGGTGTTGCAGCAGATGAAATTAAGAGTTGTTACTTATGCTGAAACACAGTGCTGGAACAGTTGTTGAAACACAGTTTGTTACATATGCTGAAACTCAGTTTTGTCACATATGCAGAAACACAGTTTTGTTAAATATGCTGAAACACAGCGTTGGAACAGATGTTGAAACTCAGTCTTGGAAATTATGCTGAAACAGCGATGGTTCTTATGCTGAAACAGTGATGCAACACACTTTGTAACTGAAATTGTGGCTCGGCCACCCCTCTAATAAAAATTATAACCGTTTTCGTTAAAAAAAAAATTAGATTAGTTTTGTTTTTGTTTTCTTGGGACCTTAGATCGCCTAGCGGAGCCGCTAAACCCTTTAGGGTGGTTCATCCCAAATGGCTTGGGTTATTAGACAACCCCGGACCAGTTCCACTCTTCCAGTTGACGGACGATTGATTTCGCCTGTCAACAAATGGCGCTAGAAGGAGGGCCTGAACTTAATTAATGCCACGATGCGGTTGCAAGACTCCTCCACCCCCTAATCGCTCACCTATAGTGACTAGAAACCATTCAAACGATAATATTCCCCCTCAAACAGCAACTACTTCAACCGACGATCCACAGATCACAGTTGAGACAGCAACCCCTAATCCTACAGGTGGTGACATACAAGAGATTGTCCGCCAATCTCTTATTAAAACACATAGTGCCTTAGCCCATTTGAGGCAACCAAATCGTCCGTGGGGTCAACCTTTGAACTTCTCTGATATCAGATAACAATTAGGTGACACTAACCTCACTGTGAATCCTACAGATCCAAACTTAAATCCTACTACAGGAGGATCTGGGATACCTCCTTCACCACCTCCATCATCTCCTTCCTCTTCTGGAGGAGATCCCTCTGACGAAGGCAATTCCCCTTCTCAACCTTCCACACCCACTACCCCAATGGCAAATCAGAACAACCCTGCTAGACCCTGGCTTGATCAGGATGTCATAGATGTACCTGGAGCTCAGCACCCTTTACCTAAGCACCCGGAGAAATGGCTTCCCAAGTTTGATCCTGATTCAAAACAAATCGTTGAAGATCATATAAAAAAAATTATGTTAGCCATAAGACTCCGCAATGTTGAACATGAAGACGTTGTCTGTAGGTTGTTCCCTTATACTTTCGAGGGTAATGCATCCACGTGGTACTTTTCCCAACAACCCCATACCATCGTGTCTTGGGAGAAATTTGAGTCATGCTTTTTGGAAAAGTTCGGAGACGGCAAGCCTCCGGAAGTCCTAGTCATGGATCTTTCAAGCTTAAAAATGAACCCAAAAGAAAAAGTTAA
This sequence comes from Picea mariana, assembly GCA_032191745.1. Taxonomy (NCBI): domain Eukaryota; kingdom Viridiplantae; phylum Streptophyta; class Pinopsida; order Pinales; family Pinaceae; genus Picea; species Picea mariana. Next base: position 26,805 of record JASDQU010207670.1, on the reverse strand, counting down.
AGACTTTAATCAAATATTCTTAACGCTCAAAAACCAAATCCTTGCAAATTCTATGCCTTCTGAGAGTCTTATTATAGCTTACTACACTAAAGCTTTGCACCAGAGTATAGCTATTTGGGTTAAATGATCTAAGAAAGCCACGTTGTTAGAGGCCTTCAAGGAGGCCAGCCAGATCAAAAAAGACATACTTAGTCTTAAAGACTCTACTAGCAACAAACCTGAGACTAGTTCTTCTTCCAAAAAGAAGATTGAAATTCTCCCCAGACCCACTAAAAGTAAGACACAACCTGAAAACTCTGATTTGGAAAACTTAACCAAAGTTGTTCAAAAACTGTCAAATCAAGTTATTGACTTAAAAAGGTCGACCGAAGAAGCGTCCTCAAGCAAAGGACCTTACAAACCCCCATTCCGGAAGCCTTTTCCTACCAATCGACCTAATCCAACCACCGAAGGCCTTAATCTAGAAAGTTTGCAATGTGCCCTTCAAACAATTCTAGAAGCCCAAGATAACTTGATACCTCCTGAGATCCCTGAGGAGGTAGTTGAACAAGAGACAGTTCAAGAAGAAGAGTCTTCTCCAAACATTTTTGGACATTTCTCGGATAGCATCTTTCAAGCCAACTTCGAGACTGTTCATCCTTATAACACTAGGAGTAAGACTGCAAATAAACGTTCATCCGAAAATACTACAACTTTGCCTCCAAAGCAGTCTAAATTAGTTGAGCCTAAACAGGGTAATGTAAACCCCAAATTAGATTATGATGTTGTTGAAGATCTTAAAAAGTTAAGGGCCAACATTTCTATTTATGAGTTATTGAAGTTTCCATTTTTGTTACAAAAAATGTTGCAAAATATTTCAGAGAATGGCAAGAATGGTATTTCTAATGGTAACAAGGTTGTGCAAAGCAAAGTCCCCCAGAAGACTTCCACTAAAAATAATCCTGATCCTCAAGATAAAGGAAGCCTTCCTGTAAGTAATGTAAATAATGTAAATAATGTAAATAATGTAGATAAAGTAGCTTTAGAAAATGTGAGTAAAAAGCCACAAGATACTACTCTTAGTACTCGCGAGAATGTACCTCCTTTCCTTTTAACTTTCGATATTTTTAACAGAAATGTGCATAATTGTATGATAGACTCAGGGGCGTCATCCAATGTGATGCCTTGGTCTGTATGCCAGAAAATTAATGTTGAAGTTGAATCATCGACTTTAAAACCCATACAACTTGACCGGACAAATGTCAATGTTATAGGCGAACNATACACCTCCTGCTAATTCACCTGAAGTACAAGGAATGCACACCTTCTTCGGCAATTTCATGGACGAGGCTTCACCTATCACCAATCCAGAACAGAAGTCCGAGATTGTAGCATATATACAGCTAGCAGCTTCCATGCAACGATCCCATGTACCCGATGCAAATCAAATTTGGTCTTTGTATTTCGACGGGTCAAAGTCCAAAGAAGGAGCTGGAGCAAGCTGTGTCATTATCGATCCGGCAGGTAACAAAACATTGATAGCATGTAGGTTGGAATTTGAATGCACTAACAACACTGCAGAATATGAGGCTTTACTACAAGGTCTCAGAAAAGATTTGGATATGAACATTCAAAATTTAACCATCTTTGGTGACTCTGAAATAGTGGTTAGATAGGTAAGAGACTCTATCCACTGTCTATCTCCGCATCTCAAAAGCTACCAGTCTAAGGTATGGAATTTGATGAATAAATTTTCTGCTTTCAATATAAATTCCATTCCTAGGATGAATAACTCTGAAGCAGATTTGTTAGCTAATGTAGCTTCTAAACTTTTTCCTGCAGAAGGCTTGTCCCCGGACGCATTTTTAGTTGAGCTGTTGTTTCGACCATCCATTCCTGACAACATCACGAACTGGAGAGTATTTGACGACGATCAACAGATCATCAACTTTCTGCACATGGAAGAAACCTTTCAAGGCACGGTGATAGATGAACGCACGCACGACGAGAATTTGCACGATTTTATGATAATACCTGATCCAAAAACTCCTGAAGATCTATCGGATATGGTAAAATCGATCCCTAAATCCATAGTTAGATTAGAGAAGTTTTATGATTTTCAAGATAAATTTAAAAAGACGTTCAACTGTAAAACCAATAGTTCCTCGTTATCTTATGAAAAAGTAAATTTAGGAACTAATGAAAATCCTTAGTGCATTAATCTAGGGTTAGGATGTTCTCAACAAGAAAAAGTTGCATTCATTAAATTTTTTAAAGAATTTAAGGATGTCTTTGCATGGACGTATGATGATCTCAAAACTTTCGACCCTAATATCATACAGCATGTCATCCCGATGAAGCCCCAAACCTTACCCTTCCAAAAAAAATTGAGAAAGATGCATCCCAAGCTCGAACCAACCGTTCAAAAAGAATTGACTAAACTCCTTAATGCTAAAAAAATTTTTCCTGTTAGACACACTCAATGGGTTTCCAACCTCGTCCCAGTCCGGAAGAAAAATGGGGAAATTCGACTTTGTGTCGATTTTCGAAACCTCAACAAAGCGTCTGATAAAGACAACTATCCTGTCCCACCCATGGAACATATCCTTCAATAGGTATCTGGTTTCGAGAGGCTATCCTTACTAGATGGTTTCTTTGGATACAACCAAGTCCTGATGTCTCCACCAGACCACCTCAAGACTACCTTCCGTACCCCGTGGGGCACTTATGCTTATCGTAAAATGCCCTTTGGATTGATTAATGCTGGTGCCACTTTTCAGAGAGCAATGGATATTGCTTTCTGAGGCTTAATCAATCAGTTCATTGTAGTTTACTTAGATGACGTGACCGTATTTTCTAAAAACAAAAACGATCATCTAGCTCACTTACGAGCCGTCCTACTGCGATGTCGTAAATACGACATCTCTTTGAACCCTAAAAAGTCCATCTTTGCAGTAGAACAAGGTAAACTCTTAGGATTCATTGTGTCTAGCGAAGGAATGATTATTGACCCCAAAAGGACTCAAGTCATCGCAAAAATTCCTCCTCCTACATCCAAAAAATCCATGCAGTCTTTCTTAGGCCAGATTAACTTCGTGAGAAGATTTGTTCCTAGCTTCTCCGAAATGGTCAGGCCTTTACAGAATTTGATTAAGAAAGACACCCAATATCACTGGGGACCCCTAGAAAACCAAGCTTTTAATGCAATAAAGAAGGCCATAATAGACGCTCCGTCTCTCATGAGCCCAGATTTTTCTCAAGACTTTACACTCTACACTTTTGCTTCTGACCGTTCCTATGCCGCCGTCCTAACCCAAAAGAATGCCAAGAACCATGAAGTACCCATTGCCTTTATGAGATCCTCTTTCAAAGGCACTGAACTTAATTACCCAGTGGTAGATCGGCAAGCCTACGCTGTTTTCAAAGTAGTTAACCACTTCCGGTCCTATCTTTTGAAGTCAAGGACGAAAGTCATTGTCCCTTACCCAGCCGTGAGGAACTTGTTAGTGCAGAAGGAACTAGGAGAAAAGAGAGCCAACTGGGTCACCTCCTTGCAGGAGTATGACTTATAAATTACCCCAGCTCAGATAGTGAGAGGCCAAGGTTTATGTAAGTTAGTTGATGATTCAGCAGCAGGACAGCAAGAAGAAAGTGATACGTCAAACCTAGGGCAAAGCGATCAAAGTTTAATCTGTTGCACACAAAACTCTGTTAGTTCTTGGTACGACGATATAAGATTCTGTCTTGAAAATGGGTCAGCCCCACGTCACCTTCACCCTGCCAAAAGAAGAGCGTTGAGACTAAAGTCTGCCTCCTTTCATCTGGTTAATGGTATCCTGTTTTGTCAAAGTTTTGACGGAGTACTGATGCGTTGTCTTGAAAAAGACGAAGCAGAAAAGGTACTGCTCGAGTTGCATGCAAGAGAAGATGGAGGTCACTTCGGTGGTGACACCACTGCTCATAAAGTTCTAAGAGCCGGTTATTACTGGCCCACACTTTTTAGAGATGCCCATACCTTGTGTCGTAAATGTATAATCTGTCAGAAAGCATCAGGGCGGTTACAAAAACCAGCCTTTCCTTTGCAGCCCGTTACAGTAGATTCTCCTTTCCAGCAATGGGGCCTTGATATCATAGGTCCTATCAACCCTACATCCTCGCAATAGCACAAGTTTATTGTGACANACTTTACTCGATGGTCTGAAGCTACTGCGCTAAGAACTGTCAACACTAGTCAGGTGATTGCTTTTCTAAACTCGAATATTATCACTCACTTCTGTGTCCTTGACTGTTTAGTTTTCAATAATGCTTATTACTTTTCCTCTCTTGATATGACCGAGTTCTCTTTGGAAAAGGGAATCAAGTTGAAGTATTCTGCGAGTTACTACCCCCAGGGTAACGGACTGGCAGAATCAACAAACAAGAACTTGATCAAAATTATCAAGAGAACGATGGTTGAAAATCACAAAAATTGGCACAATGCTCTACAGAACGCGTTGTGGTCTGATAGGGTAACACCAAAAGCCGCTATAGGTAACTCCCCCTTTTTTCTCGTTTATGGCAGAGAAGCCATTCTGCCACCTCACATTCTTCTTCCTTCACTTCAGTTGTCACAAAAAATCCAAGAAGAAGATTGTCCCCCTCTAGAAAATCGAATTAATGCTTTGATGAAGCTAGAAGAGGTAAGAACCCAAGCTAAGCGAAAGTTATATCAACATCAACAATTGGTTAAAAGTTGGTTCGATTCTAATTCTGCTTCTGATAGGAATTTTGAAGTAGGCGATCTCGTCCTGAAATGGGACAAACCACACGAGGGAAAGGGAGAGCACACAAAATTTCAAAACTTATGGCTTGGACTGTTTTTAATTGCTGAAAAGTTGGGTCCCAGTTCTTTTCGATTGCAGAATCTTGAAGGGCAGCTTGACACCTACCCGGTGAAAGGCCAAGCCCTGAAAAGATACTTTGCTTGATGACTACCCTTGTATATTAAGTAAATATTTTATTTTGTTTGCATTTTCGTTTGCTTTCTGTTTTGATTTTGATTTGAATTTATTAGTTTGTGTTTTTTAACATGCACGTACCTGTACGCTGAACTATTCAGAAAAAGACAATAGAAATTTCCTTCGCTGAAATAACTTCTGAAAATTTGTACAAACATCAATGGTATATTTCTGAAATTTATATCTGTGTTGGAAAAGTCTGTTGTTTGAAAGAAGTTTACCGATTTCGATCTCTGAGTAAAGTTCGTCATGATCATCCATTATCTTTTTACGCCGTCCCTATTCCGTAAAGGAATGACTCAGAGGATGTCTCCCTGCCTTAGGAAGTTGTTTTTGTAAATAAAACATCTATGGATCTAAATAAAGGACAGTTCTAAAATTTTGATGAGGTCTAAAAAAAAAATAATAATAATAATAATAATATGTTAAAAATCATGATTTTCAGCGTTACCCCGCTCAAATATATATCTATGAAAAAACAAAATAAATTATGAATAAGAGCTGTGGGAAGTGCTTGTAAACTCGCCGGAATGCTGAATAGGTCTGCTGGCAGCGGATAAATGCATGCATGGCGCCAAGACAACTTCGTCGGGGTACTGAACAGGCCCGCTGGCAGTGAAGCAATGTCGGGTATATGGAAAATTTACAAAAGAGAAAAGAAACCTCTTTAATGTCCTTTATTCTTATCCAGAACTTCTTGGCAGAATAAAGATGTCAGAGTGGGTTAAATGGAAACCCTGTCGAGGCTATGGACGCCTGCCGGCAGCAGTGGATATGCCAACAGTATTGAATATTTTATCTTTAACATCGTGACTTGCTGATCTTAAGATTGTTATCAATTTTCATCTTTTAAAACACTGTTGGAATAGTGGTTAACGATGATGTTTATACAATTTTTTGGTTGTTATTTTTGAGTTGAAATTTTCTTTGCTGTCCTAATCTGAATTTGTTTCTTTTGACAGAGATAACTGCTTCTACCAATGTGTCGCCATTGTTGGCAGCCAATTCACATTTTTCTATTGTCTTATAAGCTGCCTACACCAATGTTTTGCAAACATAAATTTTTCGTCGCAATTTTCAAATAGACGACATTTTTATTTTTCTGCGACATTTACATATTCACCTCCGTTTTGTTTTCACGACTGTAGGCGTGAAAACTTAGTATTTCGAAGTCACTTTTAAAATCACTATCTGAACTGTCGTTATCTTTTTGTCGATATGCCTATTGCGCTTACCTTTTATTTATCATTATACAGCTGGCAAGATCCTTTGATTGGTACTCATGCTTCGATTGATTGTGTGACTTGGTTTCATTAAGTGTGTAATGCATTGGCATTTGGATTGGCTTTTTATTTAACCTACTTGACCTTTGGTTTCATAATATACATGGGTATTATGTTTAAATCTTTCATACATATCTTTTTAATATAATCCCTATGTTAATGTTTTCATAACTATTGGTTGGTTGATTATATGAATACCCATTGGTACATTGGTTAAACACTTGATATGAGCTGTTACAATACATTGGTGCATGGTTAATATTTGATTTTGGTTTCAATTTGAATGATGTATCGCTTAAAACTTTGGCACAATGTTGATTGCGTGTTGGATTATACACTCACCAATGTTTTCATTGATTGGCCAATTGATATGACTGTTGAACTATGCTATAATGGGTTGAACTGCTATGTCAATCAGCGGTTGTACTTTGGAAATTACTATTTTGCATGGCAGAGATAAGCTCCACCACCTTCACACGATGGCATTTATGCCTATCCCTTTTGCTCGTTCACTTCTATTAGCTCGGGTAGCTCTGCTCCTGTGGGAGTTTCGACCCAAACCCTCAGCTTACCATGTGCTCGGCTCCATGGCACCAGTCGTGCGAATCGAGCCAAATGGCAACCAGGCCCTGTTAATGTTTGACAATGCCCGCAAAGACTTGGAGGACAACGGATGGCTCACCTTCGTGCAACGATTTGAGGGTTTTAATCTCTGTGTGGCACGGCAGTTTTCCATGACGTTTGATGGCTGTAGAGCCAAGGTGGGCGACATACAGTTCGAAATTGACGAGAAGTTTATCAGCTCTACTACAGGGTTACCTGCCTCGGGACAGCGTTGGTTTAAGAATTGTAAGGTCGAGGAGGTGCCATGGACACTGTTGTTTCTCTCACGCAAAGTCACCTCTTGTGACAAAGGTATGCCCGTCTCTGCACTTAAACCACGATGGCACAATACTTCGATGATAGTCAAGCAGTTTGTGACCTGTGAAGGTCGATACAGACTCATTTTTCTCTACCACCTGTGTTTGTTAATGGTTTTTATGGGATACTCGTTGAATATGCCCTTTTACTTTCATCGAAGCCTATATAAAATGTCAAAAAAGTTTAAAAGGAAGAAGGCTGACAGTATCCTGTTCGACTATGGGCTTATCAAACTTATCATCGTGCATCACTTGAGTTTACACGGTGATAGTTGGAGAGCTTTCATCGCTTGTAATGGTTTTGAGGATTTAGACCCTGTCCCGATTGACAAGCCTGTGGTAATTGAAACCAAGGCTGAGCCGCATGTACCCTTACATGTTCTACTGCCTAAACCTTCAACCGACCTTGGTGTTGACTTACCAGACATTGGAAATGAGAATTCCGAGGCTATTAAAAGGCCTTTGAGGAAAAATCCCAAGGAAAACCTTACTGCTAATGCCAAGGGTAAAAAGAACGCTCGTTTGATTTCAAGGATGGCCAGAAACAAACCTAAACCCTCTGCCGAGACAAACTCTATCGTCCTAAGTGAGGATTCCAACTCTGATGTTGAACGTTTTCTAGCCAGCGAGTACCCTTACTCGCAGGGTTTATGCCCCAAACCACCTTATGATTTCGTAATAAATCTTCCCCCCTGCCTAAGAAACGACCCTAGCTACCCTGGTATTAAATTGCCTAACGAAACCCTCGATAACATGTCCAAACCCTCGCCTGCTCTTTCAAACCCCACACAGTCTTCCTGTGACCAATGTGATTTATGGTTGGAACGTTATTACATTGATGTTCCCATACTCCAATCGAAAATTCAATCACTGGAAAGTCGAATTGAGGTATTGACCAGCCAATGAGACCAACTCCAAGCAATTGATAAGAAACAAAAGACAACAGGCTCCATCCTTTTCAAAAACGTTGAATTGGCTACGGCAGTTATCAACTCCAAATTGGCATGATCAAGACATATCATAGCCATACAGGGATGGATTTTAATATCGTTTTAGTTGTGTGAGTGAATAGATTGATATAATGATTTGAATTCTGTTTTCGAATAGCTCTGTTTACATTTTGAAATGGCTCTGTTATAATGTGTGCGTCCTGTACATTGTTTCGTTTTGCTAAAAATAAGAGGAATTTCGATTTGGTATATGATTTGATTATTCTCAGTATAGCCATCGATAGATTTTGATTGGATTTGAATGGTTTTCGTTTGGATTTGATTGATTGGTTTGCCCGATTGAGTTAATGAAATTATTGGTTTCCCTTCAGTTCAATTCATTTTGTATCCATTCCGAACAGGAAGTTTTTCACGCTCAATTTAGAATGCGATTCGTTTGGATTTGATTTCGTTATGATCCATATGCTGTGGTTGGTAAACGATTTTATTGAGTTTGGTTGTTATTATATGTCATGTAATCTCGTTAGAACAGGAATGCAACTCTGTTCGGTTTCAATTCAAAAAGAATGACTCTGTTTTTATAAAAACAATATTTAAGTCTATGCAAGTGCGCCCGAATCATGGAATGGATTCGATTCATAACAACTATGTGAAAACCTTAGCTATTCGATTCGCTCTTATTCTTGAGTTGGCAAGTTGGATTCCGATTATAATTGCTGCTAAGTTGTAAAACGAATTGGTCAAACCCAGTTATAATTCATTGTCAAATGAACGATTTTGATCGAAGTCAATCGATCTTGTTTGCCCAATTTGCAATAACAAATTACGAATTCTATTGCCAATCAATCGAGCCTGTTATGATTTCACTTGAATGGATTTGCGCGCCAGTTTCGAGTTAGTTTTCTCGTGGCATGAATCGTTTGCTATGTCGTTACAGTTATAACGATTTGAAATGGATCCTGTTCGATTCGATCATGTCTTCTTTCGACAAGGCAGCATAACAGTTTCTTGCCATTTGTTTTGATTATAATCGTTTCAAATGATATCAAAACAATTTCACAACTGTTGGATTCGATTTGTTGTGAAATGTTTACATTGTTGTTCCATATGATTTTGTCACCCGACTTGGTGGTAACAAACAAAACAGAGTATGCCTATCTCTGTAGTCACTTAATTGATTTGGATCCTGTTTGATTTCGAATGGTAAAATAAATTCAAAATTAAATGATTCGTTTTCAAATGGTTATTGGATGTCAATTAAATGGAATTCTTTAAAATATTTTCAATTAATTTCAATGTTGATTCTGTGTCTTATTTAGACCAGCTACAGAATCGCAAGATTCTGTAGCTAGGTCTGTAGATTTAGATTTTTATTATTTTCTTTAGCAAATATCATTCTAACTTGTTCATTTTTTGTCCTTTTCAGGTGAATTCGAATTGCATGGGATTTGATGGACAATCTAGAGGATGTTTGTGTGTCTAGTTTTATTTTGGTTTCCTAGTTTAGTTGAAATTGGGATATCTTCCCAGATTTTATGTAAACGGTTTGATAACTGCCACAGGGAGGTTTTACCCTGTGGAAAACTTATAAATACTTATTATTTTTGTAATAAGGATCATCCTCACTTGTGGGAGAACCAGGCTATGGAATTCTAATACAAACTGAGACAGAAGTTGATGTTCTGCTACAGCTTTCGCTTTTCATAATATCAATCTTTTGTTTCATGTTTATGCTTATCAATTTGCATTTGATTAGTGACTACTTTAGCTATCATTGTCTTTTGCAAAATGATATGTTTTAATTAATATGATCCATGTCTGATTTCTTTCATTAATCTAAAAACACAGCGATTACTTGATTCAGTTTATGAATGACAGATTTCTCTTCTTCATCAATTGAATTATTTAATATAAGTCTTTGCATACAGGTTTATCTAATTGTAGAGATTTATAAATTATATGATTGTTGTGATTTTTATGTCTTGTTTGTCCTGTAAACAAACTTGAAGAGCATCGCAGCTATCGTTTACGAGAAGCTCTCGGACAATTCGGTGCGGGTTTCCTCCCTCCGATCTGCTAACACAATCATCATACACAGGGCAAACCTGGAGCGTTTCGAGGTCAGTTTGTTATTTATTCATTTATTATATTAGTAGTTTAGTTAGATATATGTTTTAGTTTAGATTAGTAATTAGAATTAGTATATTAGTAGTTTAGTTTAGTTAGTTTCTGTTTTATCTCTGTTCATAAAATTATAAAATCAACAAAAAATATCTGTCTCTGTCTTAGGGCAGAATGCAAATGAGTTTTTTTTTCAGGTTTTATGCAAATCTGTAAATTGTAGATATTGTACATTTTGTGAATAAGTTATATTTCAGTTAGTAGTTAGTTAGTTAATTAGTTTGAGTTAGTTTAGTATTAGATAGTAGATTGTATATATAGAATAGTTAGATTAGTTTGTTTGTTTTAATAGTTAGTTTTTAGTTAGATTAGTTTATTAGTTAGTTTTAGTTAGTTTTAGTTTGGTTTGTTTTATTTGTTTTTAGTTAGATTAGTTAATTTAGATTAGTTTTCTTTTTGTTTTCTTAGGACCTTAGATTGGATAACGTAGCCGCTAAACCCGTCAGGGTGGTTCATCCCAAACGGCTTGGGTTATTAGACAACCCCGGACCGGTTCCACTCTTCCAGTTGACGGACGGTCGATTTCGCCCGTCAACACCGAGGGACATGTGTTCCATGATTAAAAAAAAAACGTGTCGCAAATGAGACTCTATCTCGATTCCACACCATGAATCATTCCCTGGGCCATGGTTTGGGTTCTTTAACATCTAAGTGGGATACCAAATCCATGAGTAGGTTTTGTGGACTGTAAATGGAATTTAAGGTCTAAACATGTTCAAGGGGGGAAACAAGGGACTTAAGCCCTAAATTAAGGTCTTAAAAAGTCTATCACTATGTTCAGTGGTTGAAAAAACTTGTGCCTTAGGCTCTAGATGTCTTCTCAAGATCAATCGTCGTGAATAACACTTACAAAACCATAACAAAAACCCTCTCTAGGGGGTGTTTAGCATCAAGGTTGGATATGGATTCCATTAAGAGTTGTTTCACACCAAGGATGGGTTGTACGGCCTTGAACATCATTGATGAAGGAAAAAAATTTCCTTGGGATATAGTTGAATATTCTAGGGCTTAAGATCCTTGAACAATTTCTCATACCAAAACATGAGTCCTTTCTAGGGGTTCTTTACAAGCCTTTGAGTAATATATGGGTGTCGCGGGTAGGATTTTTGCACTAGAAATGGGTTTCTACCATGCCACATGTTTTGATTATTTGGTTTGGTATTCATTGATGTCAACCCTTGAAGAAAGTCCGGTAGAAAATTCTGGTAGCACAAAGTTTTGGGTAATGGACCCAAGTTTGTTTGATGTATAATGGTATGAGTTTTAATATATTTGAATGTAATCTTATTCTAGATGGATAGTACATGTCATGCCATTTTTTGTGGTATGTGTAACATCACATAACTCCTCACGGTTAGAGAGTTGTGGCCATGTGAAGTTGGAGAGCCCTCATGAGTCATCTAGAAGCCCCAAAAGGTCAAAGTAGTCAAAGTGGTTGCAAAGAGGAAATTGTTTAAATAAGACTATTCTAGATGGATAGTACGTGTCATGCCATTTCCAGTGGTATGTGGAACATCACATAAATCCTCACGGTTAGAGAGTTATGGCCATGTGAAGTTGGAGAACCCTCATGAGTCATCTAGAAGCCCCAAAAGGTCAAAGTAGTCAAAGTGGTTGCAAAGAAGAAATTATTTAAATATTAAAGTGAAGTGATGAGTGTACTATAAGTCAAAGTGGATACAAAATAAATTATTTAAATAATAAAGTTAATGGATAAATTACTAAGTGGACAAGTGGTTAGAAGTGGGTTAGCCCTAAAATAAGGAAAGTGGTTTAAGATGCTTAGAAGGTAACCCCTTGAGGAAGCTACATAATAGTATAAATAAGAGGCAAGGTCTCTCATTTTGATTAAACTTGAGAATATTGAATATCTATAAGTGACTGAGGTAACCAAAGGATATCTAAGGTGGATTTCAGAGGGAAGGTGAAGTAAAGAAGGTCAAAATTCAAGGGAGGATAAATTCTTTTGATGATGCTTTCTAAGGTATGTTATTTACAGATCATCTCACCATTTTCACAATAAAACCAATTCTAGTATGGCTCAGACCACGAAATTTGGAGGTCGTTGAGTAAACATATCCAAGTAGTTGTGATAAAAATTTCATCTTGTGGGTCATTGTATTTTTTAAGTTACACTATGTGGAAAATAGGGTTTGTGACTAGTCCTGAAACTAGTTTAAAACAGGTGTTTCAAGTAAAAACGTCATAATTTATTCATAACAAATCCCAATTAAGTAAGACAAAATTTATTGGTTAGAGTACAGTGTGTAGTATGTTGTGTGCCATTTTTATATCTATACAACAAATATTATGTGTGGGGCAGGCTCTACAAGTTCTCTCTCTAGAATAAGCCAGAATTCAACAAGGTATGTCATTTTTTCTATAAATCCATTTCTAAGAGGTTCCAAGTAGTGAAACCTGGAGGAATTGCATACGAGACACTGAAGAACATTGCATACCATTTTTAGACCTTTATTCATTACAGGTACATAGTTATGATTATTGCAAGTTAGGGTTGTTGACTAATCCAAAACTAGTCATGTGAGACTAAAGTAAAGTTTTATGAAAATGCTAGTATCTTGTTGTTAAAGTTAAGTAAGGTTTGTAGGTATGTGATCATATACACCAAGTCTGTTACATAGTTACAAATTATATTTGGATTATGAAATTGATGAGGGCTTTTGGTTGAGGTACGTGTTGGGTACATGATTGAGACAAGTAGTTGATGAGTTGGCACATACATGAGGTGTATAGTTGATTATGTTGGTACATCGCGATGATTCATAGTTGATGAGTAGTTGATGCATGATTTGTACATACTTGGTACATGGTTAGGGGCACTTGTTAGTAATATTTTGGACACATGGTTTATGGATGATGTAGCATACATGTCTTCATATATTATTAGAAGAACATATTGATCTTGGTGATGATTATGAGTTGTTGTGTTATCCTTGGTTGATGCACATCTTAGTGATATTGTGCATATGGTTGAGATTTTTCTTGGTGATTGATCTTGGTGAGTAGATCTGATTTGGTTGATAAGATTGATGAGACGTGTTTTTGTGAAAGCTTGTTTGGACAGGTTATTTGTACAGGTTTGGTGCATGGTTGATGCATTTGTTTATGGTAAAAGTTGAGGTACAGGTTGATGTATGGTACATGTTGGCACAGGTTATTGGTACAGGTTGTTATAGGTTGTTGGTGCAGGTTGATTGGTACAGGTTTACATCAATATATCTCACAATTATAGTGTGGCATTGGTTGTGGCATTGGTTCTATCATTCTAATATTTCAGGGAGGTTGGATGGGGAAAGGATAGGTGGTTGTAGCCGAAGAACATAGGGAGTTGTAGCCTCCTTCTGGTTGTAGCCAGAGAATTGGGAAACTGGAGCTTCCCTTGGCTTGTAGCTTGATAAAATAGGGGGTTATAGACTCCTTCCAGTTGCAGCTGGAAAACACAGGAAGTTGTTTCTTCCAATGAATGTAATTCTTAAAGACATATAAGAAAAAGAATTATGTGGTTTTCTCCCGCTTTGGGTTTCCACGTAAAAACATTGGTGTACTGTGTATGTGTATGATTCCTCATTTGTTCATTGTTTATTTACCCTACAACTATTGGATGATAATGTTACATTGATATAACAATTGCATTTTATGGTTAAAAAAGATTAGATTTCTCTATTACTGATTCACCCCACCTCTCAATAATCCAACAATTGGAATCATAGCAGGTTCCTTCAAGAAAAAGTTTAACCACTGGAAGGAGCTCATGGATTATTCTGATAATGGAGTATGGTTAGAATGGTTTAAAGTGTGAGATATGGAGTGGAAGGACGAAATTATTTTCACAGGAACAGGGCTATTATATTTGGCTATTGGTCGTTACAAGATATGATAGTTAAAAAAGGGAAAATATTGCAGCCAAGAAGGAATTGAAGAAGAATAAAAAAATAGCAATGGATTTCATCTGGGAAGGATTGTCTAATCCACTAAGAGAAAAGGTTGGTAAATGTTCATCAACCAAAGAACTTTGGGATAAGTTACATGATATATATTCTTCACCCATCGTAGATTCAGAAAATGCCAAAGAAGATGTAGGTATAGAACAAGAAGAAATATGTTCACCATGTCAAAAAGATTCAGAAGATGAAGAGTACATAATCTACAGAGGTGTGTTGTTTTGATTTAATTGTGAAAAACATGTACATCTTGAAAAAGAATGCCATGAAGGAAATGAGATAGAAAAACTAATTGAAAAAGAAGAAAATTATGAAGAAGAATTGCTTTAGATGAACTAAGAAAAGAAAGAGAAGAAAACAAGTCACTCAAGAAAGAATTGATGAAACAAAAGGAAAGTTCTCACATTTTTTAAGAATCCCAACAGGTCATCAAGAACTTAAGAACTCAGCTAGAAGAAGCCAAAAAGATCAAAGAAAATCTTAAAGATAAAAAAGTAGTATTTGGAAGCCGACATAGCAACATAGAAGGAAGAAGCATAAATAAGAGAAAAGATATTGAGAAATCATCTCAAGGAAAGAACTAACGATCTAAACCAGATTTAGGTAGAGTTTGGTCAAGAAGAGAAAGGACTTGAAGAAGAAATAATCACATTAAAAATCCAACTTGAAAAAGCAAAAAGAACAAAAGAAGTCATGAAGTCTCAAATAATGAAGAAAGAAGAAGAGGTTGAGAAGCTTGAAGAATAAGTTGTCACGTTGAGAAGTAAAATAGTCAAGCTCAACAAGAATGTTGAAGAGACAGAAACATCCACATCAGTTATAGAGAATGAAGAGAAGCACTCTAGGTTGCTAGAAAATAAGAATGAAGAAAATAGAAAGAGTTACGTAGAAGTAATCAAAGGAAGGAATAATGGTCAACCAGAATGTAAGAAATTAACTATTAAAAATACATCTTCAAGAAGACCATCCATGTTCAAGCCACAAAGAATATTCAATCATGATCATGATCAGTCAAGGAAAAAATTCAGAAGAACTACACCACAGAATATCATTCACTCGTAGGTATGCAAATTTATTTTATGGTCATTGTTTTTATTGTACTAATTTTGGACATAAGGTTACAGATTGCATGGATTATAAAAATGTTCAAGAAATAAATGTCTATGTTTCCCCACATAACATTGAATGTTACAAATGTCATAACTATGGACACATAGCTAGTGATTGTAGAATCATGATCGGTACTTCCATGAAAGAGAACACCGATATCAGATATAAGAAAGTATGGATAAGAAAACATGAAGAACAGGTGAAGAAAGACCAGGTCCCGAAGATCGCAAGATTAGCAATAAAACAAGATGAAAAAAATTCTACAGAGAAAAAGAAAGATTTTAGATATAGAAAGGTTCAAGAGATTGTACTTTCAGACATTGTAGTGAAAGATGAATCCGTAGACAAAAAGAAATAATTCAGAGCTCAGAGAGATGATGAATCTATCAATGAAGATGATCATGAATACACATCAGAGAAGTAATTGTTCTTAGCCATCCGACTTAGAGACTCTGAGGTAACATGAATATTGGACAAGGGGATTCTATGCAATAGTTGTGATAGACCAAAGAACCATCCTTCGAGCATCTTGTAGAGTTTGAGTAGATAGATCCAGAGAAGTCAATTAGCATAAGTACAGATTGATTTTTGTAGTAGTGAAGACTTCATGATAGTATAGTAATAAATGGGTCATCATTATGGATAGTTGTGCAATAGAGACTTGGACAGTATGGACAGAGATGGATTTATAAGAACACTTAGCAGGTTTGGAAAAATATATGATAGTGGACGAGAGCATGGATTCATAGATTGGTTCAGAGAGTGGTTCAGAGACAAAGGAACATTATGGATGTTAATTACATAGGAAATGGTTCGAACAACGCTAATGGATTCAAAATTGAAAAATATTTTTTGGACACGTGCAGTGCATACAGTAGTTCACATTCAAAATAGAGAAATGCTCAGAAACAACAATGACAAAACTCCCTACGAGATATGGAAAGGAATACCAACAAATGTAAAGCACTTCAGAGAATTAGAAGCAAATGCTACATCAAAAAAGAAGATGGAAGAATGGGAAAGTTTGACTCTCGTGTGGACAATGGAGTACTTTTTGGTTACTCGAGTACAAGGAAAGCATACAAGTGTTACAATATGAGATTGAACAAAGTTTTGGAAAGCATCAATGTAACAATTGATGAAACAGGTGGATGAGAATAAAAGAAAGAAGAAAATGAATCAATAGAACATCTTTACGAAGAAGAAGCAAAAAATGAAGAAGATGAGACAAAAGTAGAAGAGGAAGTTCAACAAGTTCCTCCAAAGACACCTAGCAAACTAGTACAGAAGAATCATCCTTCAGATCAAATTATCAAAAACAAATATGCATGAGTTGAGACTAGAAGAAGAATCGTTTCACCAGAACAAATGCACCTAGCATTCTTATCTACAATTGAACCAAACTGTTTTGAAGAGGCCAGCAAGGATGAATTATGGAATAAGGCCATGGATGAATAATTTGATCAAATAGAGAAGAATGACACTTGGGAATTGGTTCCAACACCAAAGAATAAGAATATGATTGGCACAAAGTGGGTTTTTAGAAATAAATTGAATGAAGATGGACATGTTACAAGGAAAAAAGTTAGATTGGTCTGTAAAAGATATGCACAGGATGAAGGAATCGACTTTGAAGAGATATTTTCCCCAGTTGCCAGAATGGAAGCAATTTGATTGATCTTAGCTTATGCATGCTCCAATAATATTAAAGTGTATCAGATGGATGTGAAATCATCTTTTATGAATGGGGAACTTGAAGAAGAAGTCTACATTGAACAACCAGAAGGATTTCATTTTTCCGAAAATGCAAATTATGTGTGTAAATTGAAGTAGGCCTTGTATGGTCTAAAACAATATCATAGAGCATGGTACTCTAGACTAAATAAATATATACAAAAGGTAGGTTTCATAAAAGGAAGTGCAGACAACAACCTCTACATCAAGGTAACTCAATATGGTATTTTATTAATTGAAGTTTATGTTGATGGTATTATTTTTGGAAGTAATGATGACAGGTTAAGCCATAAGTTTGCAAAGGATATGAAAAATGAATTTGAAATGTCATTAATCGAAGAACTATCCTTCTTTCTGGGTCTTTAGATACGTCAAAACAACCGAGGAATTTTTATTTCTCAAACTAAGTATATCAGAGAAATGTTAAAGAGGTTCGAAATGGAAGATTACAAACTAGTTAGCACTCCTATGAAAACTAGTAGCAGTAGGTTGTCTTACAAAGGTTGTATGGATGAAAAAAACTCTAACAGATATACAGGTTGAGTATGATGAGCCCATTCCAATCTATTATGATAATACAAGTGCCATCAGTATCTCAAAGAACTCGGTGATGCACTCCAAGACGAAGCACATTCCAATCAAATATCACTTTCTACGGGAACAGGTTGAAGAGAAGAACATCATATTTGAATATGTCGGAACAAAAGAACAAGTGACAGACATCTTTACAAAACCGCTTCTAAGAGAAGCCTTTAAGTATCTTCATCAAAGAATCAGAGTAATTTATACTCCAAAATGAATGCTTTTGAATACTTATCTTATGTATTAGATTTACACGAGGAAGCACCATAAAGAGGATAGTTCAGGTTGGGAGATTAGTTTCAGGAAGATTTTAGTCAGGGGGAGCAACCCCAAATGGAAATATACCTTTGCCATTGATGACAAAGGGGGATATACTTCTCATATCCAAAGCTAAATGCTTGGTAAAAGAGCACATATGTATGGTTCCAGGGGGAGAAATGGTCATAGGGGGATCATGAGTGATATGACTTCAGTATTGCATCAGAGTGTTGCCATCAATTCCAAAGGGGGATATTGTTTATTATTTGGGTTGGTTGTCATTGATGTCAACCCTTGAAGAAACTCTGGTAGTGAATTTTGGTAGCACAAAGAATTGGGTAATGGACCCAAGTTTGTTTGATGTATAATGGTATGAGTTTTAATATTTTGAAGGTAATACTATTCTATATGGATAGTACATATCATGCCATTTCTGGTGGTATGCGGAACGTCACATAACTCCTCACGGTTAGAGAGTTATGGCCATGTGAAGTTGGAGAACTCTCATGAGTCATATAGAAGCCCCAAAAGGTCAAAGTAGTCAAAGTGGTTGCAAAGAAGAAATTATTTAAATAATACTATTCTAAATGTATAGTACATGTCATGCCATTTCCAATGGTATGTGGAACGTCACATAACTCCTCACAGTTAGATAATTATGGCCATGTGAAGTTGGATAACCCTCATGGGTCATCTAGAAGCCCCAAAACGTCAAAGTAGTCAAAGGGGTTGCAAAGAAGAAATTATTTAAATAATAAAATGAAGTGATGAGTGTATTATAAGTCAAATTGGATACAAAATAAATTATTTAAATACTAACGCTAATGGATAAATTACTAAGTGGACAAGTGGTTAGAAGTGGGTTAGCCCTAAAATAAGGAAAGTGGTTTAAGATGGTTAGAAGGTAACCCCTTGAGTAAGCTACATAAAAGGATAAATAAGAGGCAAGGGTCTCTAATTTTAATTACACTTGAGAATATTGAATATCTATAAGTGATTGAGGTAACCAAAGAATATATAAGGTGAATTTCAAAGGGAATTTGAAGTAAAGAAGGCTGAAATTTAAGGGAGGATAAATTATTTTGATGATGCTTTCTAAGGTATGTTATTTACAAGTCATCTCACCATTTTTGCAATAACATTTTTTCTAGAATGATTCAGACCGCGAAATCTGGAGGACGTTGAGTAAATATATCTCACAGTGATAGTGTGCCCGTGGTTCCATCATTCTACTTATATTTCAGGGTGGTTGGATGAGGCAAGGACAGGTGGTTGTAGCCACCTTCCGGTTGTAGTCAGAGAACATAGGGAGTTGTATCTTCCTTCTGGTTGTATCCAGAGAATTGGGGAGTTGGAGCTTCCTTGAGGTTGTAGCCTGAGAAACTAGGGGGTTGGAGCCTCCTTCCAGTTGCAGCTAGAAAACAAAGGAATTTGTTGCTTCCAATGAATGTAATTCTTAAAGACATATAATAAAAATCATTATGTGGTTTTCTCCCACTTTGGGTTTACACGTAAAAACATTGGTGTACTGTGTATGTGTATGATTCATCATTTGTTCATTGTTTATTTACTCTGCAACTATTGGATGATAATTCTACATTGATATAGCACTTGCATTTTATGGTTAAAAAGGATTAGATTGCTCTATTAGTGATTCACCCCCCTTCTGAGTAATCCAACAATTGGAATCAGAGCAGGTTCCTTCAAGAAACAGTTTAACCACTGGAAGGAGATCATGGATTATTCTGAGAATGGAGTACCATTGTTTAATGGTCAGAATGGTTTAAAGTATGAGCTATGGAGTGGAAGGAAGAAAGTATTTTTATAGGCACAAGGGTATTATATTTGTTTATGAGTCGTTACAAGATATGATAGTTCAAAAAGGGAAAAGACTACAACCAAGAAGGAATTGAAGAAGAATAACAAAATAACAATGGATTTCATCTGGGAAGGATTACATAATCCGGTAAGAGAAAATATTGGTAAATTTTCACCAACCAAAGAACTTTGGGATAAGTTACATGATATATATTCTTCACCCATCCGAGATTTAGAAAATGCCAAAGAAGATGCAGGTACATATCAAGAAAAAATATGTTCACCATGTCAAACAGATTCAGAAGATGAAGAGTACATAATCAACAGAGGTATGTTGTTTTGACTTAATTGTGAAAAACATGGACATCTTGAAATAGAATGCCATGAAATAAATGAGACAGAAAAAATAATTGAAAAATAAGACAATTATGAAGAAGAATTGATCAGTGCTTTAGATAAACTAAGAAAAGAAAAAGACGAAAACAATTCACTCAAGAAAGAATTGATGAAACAAAAGGAAAGTGCTCACATTTTTTAAGAATTACAACAGGTCATCAAGAACTTAAAAACTCGGCTAGAAGAAGCCAGAGAGACAAAAGAAAATCTTAAAGATCAAAAGCAGTATTTGGAAGCCAACATATCAGCACATAAGGAAGAAGCATAAATGAGAGAAAAGATATTGATAGATCATCTTAAGGAAAGAACTAACGATATAAACCAGCTTGAGGTAGAGTTTGGTCAAGAAGAGAAAGGACTTGATAAAGAAATAATCACATTAAAAATCCATATTGAAGAAGCGAAAAGAACAAAAGAAGTCATGAAGTCTTAGATAATGAAGAAAGAAGAAGAGGTTGAGAAGCTTGAAGAAGAAGTTGTCACATTGAGAAGTAAAATCATCAAGCTCAACAAGAATGTTGAAGAGATAGAAACATCCACATTAGTTATAGAGAATGAAGAGAATCATTCTAGGTTGCTAGAAAAGAAGAATGAAGAAAATAGAAAGAGTTATGCAGAAGTACTCAAAAGAAGGAATCATGGTCAACCATAATCTAAGAAAACTATTAAAGATACATCTTCAAGAAGACCATCCATGTTCAAGCCACAAAGAAGCTTCGATCATGATCATCATCAGTCAAGGAAGAAATTCAGAAGGACTACACCACAAAGAAGATCATTCACTCCCAGGTATGTAAATTTCTTTTATGGTCATTGTTTTTATTGTACTAATTTTGGAAATAAGGTTTCAGATTGCAGGGATTATAAACATTTTCAACCAAGAAATGTCTATGTGGCCCCACGTAACATTGAATGTTACAAATGTCATAACTATGGACACATAGCTAGTGATTGTAGGAGCATGATTGATACTTTCATGAAATAGAACACTGATATTAGATATAAGAAAGTATGGATAAGAAAACACGAAGAACGGGTGAACAAAGATGAGGTACCATAGATCGCAAGATTAGCAATAAAACGAGATGAAGAAAATTCTACAGAGAAAAAGAAAGATGTCAGATACAGAAAGGTTTGGAAAATAAATGAAAGAAAATAAAGACATGTAAATAAGGAAAAATTTCAAGAGATTGTACTTTCAGGCATTGTAGTGAAAGATGAATCCACAGACAGAAAGAAAGAATTCAAAGCTCAAAGAGATGATGAAACTACCAATGAAGATGATGATGAATACACATAAGAGCAGGAATTGTTCTGAGCCATCCAGATTAGATACTCTCAGGTAATATGAATATTATATAGGGGGACTCTATGCGATAGTTGTGACATACCAAAGAACCATCCTTGGAGCATCTTGCAGAGTTTCAGTAGACAGATCCAGAGTAGTCAATTTCCATAAATACAGTTTGATTGTTGTAGTAGTGAAGACTTCATGATAGTATAGTAATAAATGGTCAACATTATGGACAGTTGTGTAGTAGATTCTTGGACAGTATGAACAGAGATGGATTTGTAAGAACACTTAGCAGGCTTGGACAAATATATGACATTGGATGAGAGCATGGATTCATAGATTGGTTTAGAGAGTGGTTCAGAGACAAAGGAACATTATGGATGTTAATTACACAGGAAATGGCTCGAACAATGCTAATGGATTCCAAATTGATAGATATTTTTTGGACACATGTAGTGCATACAGTAGTTCACATTAAAAATAGAGTAACGCTTAGAAATGACAATGAAAAAACTCCCTACGAGCTATGGAAAGGAATACCAACAAATATAAACCACTACAGAATATTTTGAAGAAAATGATACATCAAAAGAGAAGATGGAAGAATGGGAAATTTCGACTCTCGTGTGGACAAAGGAGTACTTTTTGCTTACTCAAGTACAAGGAAAGCATACAAGTGTTGCAATCTGAGATTGAACAAAGTTGTGGAAAACATCAATGTCACAATTGATGAAACAGGTGGTTGAGAATCAAAGGAAGAAGAAAGTGAATCAGTGGAACAACTTTGCGAAGAATAAGCAGAAGAAGCAGAAGATCAGACAGAAGTAGAAGAGGAAGTTCAGCAAGTGCCTCCAAACACACCTAGAAAACGAGTACAAAAGAATCATCCTTCAGATCAGATTATCAGAAAAAAAGATGCAGGAGTTGAGACTAGAAGAAGAATTTTTTCACCAGAACAACTTCACCTAGAACTATTTTCTACGATTGAACCAAACAGTTTTGAAGAGGCCAGCAAGGATGAATTCTATAATAAGGCCATGGATGAAGAATTGGATCAAATAGAGAAGAATGACACTTTGGAATCGGTTCCAATACCAAAGAATAAGAATATGATTGGCACAAAGTGGGTTTTCAGAAATAAATTGAATGAAGATGGACATGTTACAAGTAAAAAATCTAGATTGGTATGTAAAGGATACACACAAGTTGAAGGAATGGACTTTGAAGAGACATTTTCCTCAGTTTCCAAAATGGAAGCAATCTGATTGCTCTTAGCTTATGCATGCTCCAAGAATATTAAAGTGTATCAGATGGATGTGAAATCATCTTTTTTGAATGGGGAACTTGAAGAAGAAGTCTACATTGAACAACTGGAAGGATTTCAGTTGTCAGAAAACGCAGATTATCTGTGTAAATTGAAGAAGTCCTTGTATGGTCTAAAACAAGCTCCTAGAGCATGGTACTCTAGACTAGATAAATATCTACAGTAGAAAAGGTTCAGAAAACGAAGTGCAGACAACAACCTCTACATCAAGGTAACTCAAGATGGTATTTTATTAATTGAAGTTTATGTTAATGATATTATTTTTGGAAGTATAGATGTCAGGTTAAGTCGGAAGTTTGCAAAGGATATGCAGAATGAATTTGAAATTTCATTACTCGAAGAACTATCCTTCTTTCCAGGTCTTCATATACATCAAAGCAATCGAGGAATTTTTATTTCTCAAACTAAGTATATCATAGAAATTTTAAAGAGGTTCGGAATGGAAGATTGCAAACCAGTGACCACTCCTATGCAAACTAGTTGCAAGTTGAGAAAAGATGATGATTCAAAGTCTACAGACCAGAGGCAATACAAGTCAATGATTGGTAGTTTAATATATGTGACAACATCCAGACCAGATGTAATACAAGCATTTGGACAGGTGGCACGATTTCAATCAGCACCAAATGAATCACATGTATTAGCAGTGAAGAGGATTTTCAGATATCTCAAACGAACATAAGAGTTTGGATTATGGTATCCAAAAGGAAAGGATATATCACTTATTGCCTACACAAATGCATATTGGGCATCTTAAATTGATGACCGATGAATCACCAATGGAGCAGCATTCTACTTGGGTAAGTTTTTAGTATCTTGTCTAAGCAATAAACAATCATTAATATCTTTATATACAGCCGAAGCATACTATATTGCAGCAGCAAGATGTTGTACACAGGTTCTATGGATGAAACAAACTCTAACGAATATATAGGTTGAGTATGATGAGCTCATTCCAATCTATTATGATAATACAAGTGTTATCGATATCTCAAAGAACCTGGTGATGCACTCCAAGATGAAGCACATTCCAATCAAGTATCACTTTCTACGGGAACAGGTTGGAGAGAATAAAAATAGAGTTGAATATGTGATCACAAAAGAACAAGTGGTAGGCATATTTACAAAAATGCTTCCAAGAAAATCCTTTGAGTATATTCATCAGAGACTCATAGTAATTTCTACTCCAAAATGAATGCTTTTGAATGCTTATCTTATATGTCTTAGATTTACACGAGGAAGCACCATAAAGAGGATAGTTTAGGTTGGGATATCAGTTTCAGGAAGAGTTTAGTCAGGGGGAGAAACCCCATATGGAAAGATACATTTTCCATTGATGACAAAAGGGGGAGAAATTTATTAGATGCAAAGCTAAATCCCTAGAGAAAGAGCACAGAGGCATGGTTCCAGGGGGAGCGATGGTCACAGGGGGAGCATGAGTGATATGACTTCAGTATTGCATCAAAGTGTTGCCATCAATTTTGAAGGGGAATATTATTGATTATTTGGGTTGGTTGTCATTGATTTCAATCCTTGAAGAAAGTTTGGTAGAGAATTCTGGTAGCACAAAGGTTTGGGTAATGGACCCAAGTTTGTTTGATGTATAATGGTATGAGTTTTAATATATTTGAAGGTAACATTTTTCTATATGTATAGTACATGTCATGCCATTTCCGGTGGCATGTGGAACACCACATAACTCCTCACGATTAGAGATTTATGGTCATGTGAAGTTGGAGAACCCTCATGAATCATCTAGAAACCCCAAAAGGTCAAAGTAGTAAACGTGGTTGCAAAGAAGAAATTATTTAAATAAGACTATTCTATATGGATAGTACATTTCATGCCATTTTTGGTGGTATGTGTAACATCATATAACTCCTCACGGTTAGAGAGTCATGGCCATGTGAAGTTTGAAAACCCTCATGAGTCATCTAGAAGCCCCAAAAGGTCAAAGTAGTCAAAGTGGTTGCAAAGAAGAAATTATTTAAATAATAAAGTGAAGTGATGAGTGTACTATATAATTCAAAGTGGATACAAAATAAATTATTTAAATAATAATGTTAATGGAGAAATTACTAAGTGGACAAGTGGTTAGAAGTGGGTTAGCCCTAAAATAAGGAAAGTGGTTTAAGATGGTTAGAAGGTAACCCCTTGAGGAAGCTACATAAAAGTATAAACAAGAGGAAAGGGTCTCTCATTTCAATTACACTTGAGCATATTGAATATCTATAAGTGACTGAGGTAACAAAAGGATATCTAAGGCAAATTCCAGAGGGAAGGTGAAGTAAAAAAGGTCGAAATTCAAGGGAGGATAAATTATTTTGATGATGCTTTCTAAGGTATGTTATTTACAGGTCATCTCACCATTTTTGCAATAACATTTTTTTTCTAGAATGATTCAGACCGCGAAATATGGAGGTCTATGATTAAACATATCCAAGTAGTTGTGATAAAAATTCCAGCTTGTGGGTAGCTTTATTGTTGGAGTTACACTCCGTGGAAAATAGGGTTTGTGACTAGTTGTGAAACTAGTCTAAAACAGGTGTTTCCGGTAAAAATGTCATAACTTATTCATAAAATATCCAAATTAAGTAAGACAAAATGTATTGGTTATATTATAGCCTTTAGTATGCTTGTACCATTTTCATATTTATAAAGAAAATATTCTGTACGGAGCACGCTCTACAAGTTCGCTCTCTAGAATAAGCCAAAATTCAAAAAGGTATGTCATTTATTCTATAACTCCTTTTCTGAGAGGTTCCAAGTAGTGAAACCTGGAGGAATTTAATAAAATACACTGAAGAACATTGTGTATTATTTTTAGATCTTTATTCATTACAGGTACATAGTTATAATTATTGCAAGTTAGGGTTGTTGACTAATCCAAAACTAGTCATGTGAGACTAAAGTAAAGTTTGATGAAAATTCTAGTATCTTGTTGTTAAAGTTAAGGAAGGTTTGCAGGTATGTGATCATATACACCAGGTATGTTACAGATTTATAAATCAGATTTGGATGATGAAATTGATGAGGGATTTTGGTTGAGGTACATGTTCAGTACATGGTTGAGACAAATAGTTGGTGAGTTGGCACATACATGAGGTGTATAGTTGATGATGTCGGTACATATTAATGTGTCACAGTTGATGAGTAGTTGATTCATGATTGTACATACTTGGTACATGGTTGGAGGCACTTGCTAGTAGTATTGTTGACACATGGTTTATGGATGATGTAGCATACTTTTCTTCGTATATTATTATAATAACATATTGATCTTGGTGATGATTATGAGTTGTGCTATGCTTGGTTGATGCACATCTTGGTGATATTGTGCATATGGTTGAGAGTTGTCTTGATGATTGATCTTGGTGAGTATATCTGATTTGGTTGATAAGACTGATGAGACAGGTTGTTGTGATAGGTTGTTTGGACAAGTTATTGTGACAAGTTATTTGTACAGGTTTGGTACATGGTTGATACATTTGTTTATGGTACAGGTTGAGGTGCAGATAGATGTTTGGTACATGTTGACACAAGTTATTGGTACAATTTGTTACAGGTTTTTTGGTGCTGGTTGATTGGTACAAGTTTACAGCAGTATATGTCACAGTAATAGTGTGATAGTGGTTCCATCATTCTACTTATATTTCAGGGTGTTTGGATGGGGCAAGGATAGGTGGTTGTATCCACCTTCTAATTGTAGTCGGAGAACATAGGGAGTTGTAGCCCCCTTTTGGTCATAGCCATAGAATTGGGGAGTTGGAGCTTCCCTCGGGTTGTAGCTTGAGAAACTAGGGGGTTGGATGTTGATACTGAGAAGGGGGTGAATCAGTATAAAGTACAATTTAAAACCTTTTTCAAATTATACTTAAACCATTCAATTATATCCAATGAGAAATGAACAATAGTATAAGAGTTACACCAATACACCACAATACACCATGCACAATATATGAGAAATAATCAATAGTTTTTGTTCAAGGGAAGTAATGACTTCCAAAGGTAGCTACA
>JASDQU010207669.1:10407-22905 GCA_032191745.1 Picea mariana | reverse complement strand
TTCAAAGGCAAAGGAAAATTATCATAAATGGACGATAATAACACATGAAATGGCTCAAACAATAACAATGGATTCCAAATTGACAGATGTTTTTTGGACACATGCAGTACATACAATAGTTCACATTCAAAATAGAGTAATTCTCAAAAACAACAATGACAAAACTCCCTATGAACTATGGGAAGGAAGCACAGAAAAAAACCTCTGCATCAAGGTAACTCAAGGTAGTATTTTACTAGTTAAAATTTATGATATTGTTTTTGGAAGTACTAATGACAGGTTAAGCTAGAAATTTGCACAGGAGATGTAGAATGAATTTGAAATGTTATTACTTGGAGAACTATCCTTCTTTCCAGGTCTTCGGATATGTCAAAGAAACCAAGGAATTTTTATTTCTCAAACTAAGTATATCAGAGAAATGCTAAAGAGTTTCGAAATGGAAGATTTCAAACCAATTATCACTCCTATGAAAACAAGTTGCAAGTTGAGAAAATATGATGATTTAAAGTCTACAGACTAGAGGAAATACAGGTCACTAATTGGTAGCTTACTATATGTGACAACATCTAGACGAGATGTAATGAAGACATTTGGACAAGTGGCATGATTTCAAGAAGCACCAAAGGAATCACATGTCTTAGCAGTAAAGAGGATTTTTAGATATGTCAAAGGGACAAAAGAGTTTGGATTATGGTATCCAAAAGGAAAGGATATATCACTTATTGCCTACATAGATGAAGATTGGGAAGGTTGCATTGAGGACCGACGAAGCACCAATGGAGCAACATTCTACTTAGATATATAGGTTGAGTATGATGAGCCCATTCCAATCTATTGTGGTAATACAAGCGCCATCGGTATCTCAAAGAACCTAGTTATTCACTCCAAGAAGAATCACATTCAAATAAAGTATCACTTTCTACATGAACATGTTGTAGAGAAGAGCATCATACTTGAATATGTGGGCACAAAAGAACAAGTGGGAGACATCTTTACAAAACCGCTTCTAAGGGAAGCTTTTGAGTATTTTTACCAGAGACTCGGAGTAATTTCTACTATAAAATGAATGCTTTTGAATGTTCATCTTATATTTCTTAGATTTACATGAGGAAGCACCAAAAAGAGGATAGTTTTGGTTGGGGGATCAGTTTCAGTAAGAGTTCAGTCAGGGGGAGTATCCCCAAGGACAATTCAGTTAGGGGGAGTAGCCTTATATGGAAATATACCTTTTCCATTGATGACAAAGGGGGAGAGATTTATCATATGTAGGATAGAAATGCTTGGAGAGAAAGAATGCAGGGGGAGCAACCCAAGGAGAGCTCAACCAGGGGGAGAATCCCCAAAGGGAGATACCCTTTTCCATTGATGTCAAAGGGGTAGAAATAGAAACATTGATGAGGAGTATAAGAATGAATGTTATCATGGCTAAGTGTTTCCATCAATGTTGGTGTTGTCATCAATGCCAAACAAGGAGATTGCCAGATAGTTGGCTTAGCTTGATGGACAACTGGTATGGATTTTTGTTTTTCATTGATTTCAACCATTGGAGAGTGATATTGTATATTGATTTTAACCCTTAGTAATTGATGTCAACCCTTGGATAAATTTCGTTAGAGAATTTCGGTAGCATAATGGCTTGGGTAATGGACCCCAGTTTGCTTGATGTATAATGTTATGAGTTTTAATATATTTGAAGGTAATACTATTTTATATGGGTAGTACATGTCATGACATTTTCAGTGGTATGTGGAATGTCACATAACTCCTCACGGTTAGCTAGTTATGGCCATGTGAAGTTGGAGAACCTAGGTTTGGGTAATGGACCCAAGTTTGTTTGATGGATAATGGTATGTGTTTTGATATATTTGAAGGTAATAATATTATATATGGATAGTACATGTTATTTCATTTCTGGTGGCATGTGTAACATCACATAAGTCCTCACGGTTACAAAGTTATGGCCATGTGAAGTTGGAGAACCCTCATGAGTCATCTAGAAGCCCCAAAAGGTCAAAGTGGTTTAAGATATTTTAGAAGGTAAATAATAAAGTGAAATGATGAGTGTACTATAAGTCAAAATGAATACAAAATAAATTATATAAACAATAAATTTAATGGATAAATTACTAAGTGGACTAGTGCTTAGAAGTGGGTTAGCCCTAAAATAAGGGAAGTGGGTTAAGATGGTTAAAAGGTAACCCCTTGAGGAATCTACATGAAAATATAAATAAGAGGCAAGGCTCTCCCATTTTAATCACACTTGAGCATATTGAATATCTACATGTGACTTAGGTAACCAAAGGATATCTAATATGAATTTCTGAGGGAAGGTGAAGTAAAGAAGGCCGAAATTCAAGGGAGGATATATTCTTTTGATGATGCTTTCTAAGGTATGTTATTTATAAGTCATCTCACCATTTTGGTAATAATTTATTTTTCTAGAATGATTCAGACCGTGAAATTGGGAGGCCATTGAGGAAACATATCTACGTACCTGTGGTACAAATTTCATCACGTGGGTCATTGTATTTTTGGAGTTACACTCCATGGGAAATAGGGTTTCTCGCTAGTCCTGAAACTACTCTAAAACATGTGTTTCGGGTAAAAACATATGAAATTATTCATTACATATCCAAATTCAGTAAGACCAAATGTGTTGGTTATAGTACAATCTGTAGTAATATGTGTACAATTTTCAGATCCATAAAACGAATATTATGTGTGGGGCATGCTCTACAAGTTCGCTCTTTGGAGTAAGCCAGGATTCAACAAGTTATTCCATTTTTTATATAACTCCTTTTCTCAGAGGTTACAAGTAGTGACACCTGGAAAAATTGCATAAAACACATTTAAGAACTTTGTGTACTATTTTTAGATCTTTATTCATTACAGGTACATAGTTATGATTATTTCAAGTTATGGTTATTGACTAATCGAAAACTGGTCATGTTAGACCAAAGTAAAGTTTGATAAAAATGTTAGTCTCTTGCTGTTAAAGTTAAGGAAGGTTTGCAAATATGTGATCATATACACCAGGTCTATTATGGAGTTACAAATCAGATTTGGGATTTTGGTTGAGGTACATGTTGGGTAGATGGTTGAGACAAGTAGTTGATGAGTTGGCACATACGTGAGGTGTATAGTTGATAATGTTGGTATATCTTGATGAGTCACAGTTGATGATTGTTTCATACATGATTGATACATACTTAGTACATGCTTGGAGGAACTTGTTAGTAGTATTGTTGACAAATTGTTTATGGATGACGTAACACACTTGTATTGGTATATTATTAGAAGCACATATTGATCTTGGTGACGATTATGATTTGTTGTGTTATGATTGGTTGATGCACATCTTTGAAAGTTTTCTTGGTAATTGATCGTGGTGAATAGATCTTATTTGGTTGATAATATTGATGAGACAGGTTGTTGTGATAGGTTTTTTGGATAGGTTGTTGTGACAGGTTATTCGAACAGATTTGGTGCATGGTTGATGCACTTGTTCATGGTATAGGCTAAGGTACATGTTGGTGCATGGCTGATGCACTTGTTTATGGTACATGTTGATTACAAGTTGTTTGGTATAGGTTGGTGCATGGTTTATGCACTTGTTTATGGTATAAGTTGATTACAGGTTGAGGTACACGTTGATGCATGATTCAGGTTGATTGGTACAGGTTTAGAATAGTATATCTCACAGTGATAGTGTGACAGTGGTTCCATAATTATACTTATACAATGGGGAGGATGGACGAGACAAGGCCAGGTGGTTTTAGCCACCTTCTGGTTGTATCTAGAGAACATAGGGGGTTGTAGCCTCCTTCTGGTTATAGCCAGAGAATTGGGGATTTGGAGCTTCCCTCAGGTTGTAGCCTGAGAAACTAGGGGTTTGTATCCTCCTTCTAGTTGTAGCCAGAGAATTGGGGAGTTGGAGCTTCCCTCAGGTTGTAGCCTGAGAAGAGAGGGGGTTGGAGCCTCCTTCTAGTTGTAGCTGGAAAAAAAATGAAGTTGGTGCTCCCAATGAATGTAATTCTTAAAGACATATAAGAAAAAGCATTATGTGATTTTCTCCCTCTTTGGGTTTCCACGTAAAACACTGGTGTATTGTGTATGTGTGTGGTTTCTCATTTGTTCATTTTTTATTTACTCTGCAACTATTGGATGATAATGCTACATTGATATAACACTTGCATTTTATGGTGAAAATGGATTAAATTGCTCTATTATTGATTCACCCCCCCTCTCAGTAATCCAACTATTGTAGGAGGAAGGATGATGTCGGGTGGGGGATCAGGTTATCCTTCTACATGAGAAATTGAGTATCTAAGTAAAGTACGTTATAAGTGTTGAATGTGGGTTTCATATTAAAAGGATGTGGGTTTGAAAGATGTGGGGTTGTGGGCTTGCGGGTTTGTAGGTTTGTGGGATGGTGGGATGCATGTTTGTGGGTTTGTGGGGTGCAAACAAATTATGAGGGCTTCAATCCTCACTTAATCATAATAGACCTCATTGTGATTCGACAATGTGGGGTGTAGTAATTTTGCAAGAACTAGTACCACCCAACATCTGTATTACTAAAGGGTTAGAGTATAAGGACTCAAAAGAGAAAAAAAAACATACATAGATAGAGTGAGGGAACATGTATCGACAACTTGTCATGTCTTTATGGAGTATCCTTTTCGATATGCTTTCATGTACAAGATTAGTGCCACATTTTTTGTATTTTTATTTCTTACATAGTTAATTTTTCATTTAAAAAATGTCAGGTAAACATAACTTTAATGTACATGTAACTGTGTTTTATTTTTTTGACATGTATGGATCTTGCGAGATGACACACAATTTTTCATGTGATAGGGAACCTCTTCTATTCGAATTGATGTAGTAGTTATTGTAGCATATTCCATTGGGGTTCCTCGCACCCATGTATTTATGATGTTACATTGTTCCAAATTAGTTATATGATTCACATCGCACACAATTCTCTATTATTTTTGTAAGTACAAAGTATTAAAATATGAGTATTATTTTACATACCACTAATCATGCACTCCAAACTGTGATTATAATAATTTTTAATTGAATTGATGATGACCTTCTTATTCAATTTTAGGTATGTCTTTATGATAACTTGCATGATTAAATTTTAAACTGAAAAACACCTTATTGAATTGAAATGGTTTCATGCAATTCCTATTGTGTACAAGTCAATGATGAAAGGGACTTTTTATTCCAATAAAGTTTATGCACGATGAATTGACAATTTTCCACTTAGTATGCTTTCTCATTTTCCAAATTAAATATGTGTTAAAGAACTAAACTTAAAACATAGGCGATTCAACACAAGTACAAATGTCCTTTGACATCTTTATTAAAATTTTAAGACAAAACTTTTTTTTTAATTTTTTATTTCCATGTCATTCTCACAGTCATAATTATGTGCCCAAATACATTGAAAGGTACGTGCCCAAATAAATTGAGTACCTTTCAATGGTATTCACAAAATTTTCCCAAATTTGTGTTAACATCCATATTCGATTAAATTGAAACCATATTAACCCAATGGAATAGATCTTGTCGCAAAGTTAGCTTTGAA
This sequence comes from Picea mariana, assembly GCA_032191745.1. Taxonomy (NCBI): domain Eukaryota; kingdom Viridiplantae; phylum Streptophyta; class Pinopsida; order Pinales; family Pinaceae; genus Picea; species Picea mariana. The sequence continues at coordinate 17,306 of JASDQU010207669.1, read as the reverse complement.
TATCCTAATTCCCTTCATAAAAAATATCCAAGCTCTTTTTACAAAGGTATCAAGCACCTTTTACAAAAGATTGCTTAAGAATATTTTACAAGAGATTACATATACACTTTTTGTTTTATCTTATTGACAAAATAAAACAAAAAATATATATTTATTTTCAAATATAATCATCCGAAATCGTTGAAAAAAATATATTCAATTTTTGAAGGGCTCCCACCCTTATGCTTCCAACTTTTTAGATAGATGTGTTGTAACTTTTCTTGACATTTTTTTAAACAATTTTTTATTTATTTTATGGTGACAAAATTATATTTGAAAATTTTGTTATGCATAGGATTTCTTTCATTTACATAAAGGTCTAATAGTTCCATCATTATACTTTTCTACAAAGATAATGGATGGACTTGATCAAGTTTCATAATTTGAAATGATCGATTTATAATCATGAAACACAAGCTGGAAAAATGCAATGGCTATTATACCTTTGATCTGACAATGAATAATGAAATCGAGCTTAAACTTGCACATCGTTTAATGAATGTTATATTGCATGAAAGATATGACGATTTGCGTCCATCATGATCGGACAAGTGTAATTAAATTCAGACTTAAATTCATGTGAGTTATAATAAACACCACACGACCCAAAAGATCTAATGGTTTCAGATTAAACGACGATTTAGACTATTTTAGGCTTAAAGTTAGACATGATTTAACATGTTTCTGACTGCACGAAATATCTAACAATGATAATTACAGCTGATCTAACATCTAAGGTTCATTTTATGATTAAATTTGTAGGATATTTAACGGCCACCTATACTCTGGAATCCAGAAAATGGTGACACGTGTCGTAAATGTTATATTGGGTTACATTTTGATTGATAAAATACGTTGTGATTACATTTATTTGGGCACAAGAAATGGGATCTTCTATTTAATTTGTGTATCTTCACATGTGTGTAGATTATTGGCAGTGAAAGACATAACACTATTGAGAATTACTATTAACAAAATGTCTTCATGGAAGCGACGTTCTGTTGGAAATACCACACCTAATGAAAATCAATCCCTTGTAGATGTATTGGCAAACGTATTTAATACTCAAATAAGTGAAGAAAGTCAAAATAAAATGTATAAGTTAATGAATCATGAGATATTGAAAACCCTAAAATTGCACATCTCTAAGAAAGCAATTTAGTATAAACCCTCGTCACTAGGACTTTTAATGAGGCTTACCTAGTTGAGACCTTGGTTGAACTCTACAAACTTGATTGCAAAAATATTGTTTCACCCAATGAATTAAGTGTTATTTGTTTTTTTACTCTTGAAGTTGTTGCAAATGTGTTTATATTTTGTCAGGAGTCCCTACTGTAGAAGTTGACCTTTTAGACAATGTTAGTATTTGGCTAACTCAAGAAACAAATGTTGTCATTAAGAGGTTTATGTTTGATTCAATCTTAATTTTTGATGATTTTTCAATCAAAATTGAGTTATGTAATCCCTCTTCAAGAAATTTGGTTTCAAGTATATTCTCCATTCTAGGCTATGAATATGATATAGAAATATATGAAAATGCCTTAGCCATTATGAATGAGATATCAAACCCTGAAAGATCATCAAATTTTAATTTTGTTAGATTATTAGCTAATGCTATTCATTTCCAATTATCGAGCTTTAAGTATTTAAAATCATCTTTCTATCAAGCCTATATTATGTTCATAATCTTACATTCCCAATGTGATTCTTATGAGCAAAAGGGTTTTGATCTAAAGAAAAGAAAAAAAAAAAAATCAGAGAACCTCTTCCTGTTAAAGAATGGACTTCCATTTTGACCAATGTGGAAATTTAAAGAGAGTATTTAGAATTTTCTAATGAATTCTTTCTAAACACTTATACTATTCTCTTTGATCGAGAGCCTATTAGGATGCCTCAAAAATTTCAACAAATGCTACAGTTTAGTCTAGATTTGAGAATTGGTGATTGCTATTTATTTAAAAGATACACAATTATAATAGTTTACGGAAGTGAAATTGAACCCTATTATCTGCCAATTTATATACCTCCCAATTTTTTTTCTTTATAATATTGTAGGCAAAGGCTACCTGCTGACCATTTTCATTTTGTCTCGAAGTGCAAGAAGGCAACTTTTACTTTACTTTCATAATTTTCTTCTTTTATTGTGAGAAATATATTACAAAATGATAGTGTAAATAAATTGATCTGTTATTTTAGATTAAAGAAAGATGAATTATGGTGATCGACATCATATTATTTCTAAAAAAAGTAAGAATGTAGGCTTACCCCCTTACCACCATTTTTCTAACAATTCAGTTGAAATGTTGGCCAACAAAAATACATGGTAAGAAGCACAAGGTTTATTAATTATGTGTTGAGCGCACACTTATAGTGAAAGGGGGGGGGGAGGTCAAGGTGAATAGGTATAAGGATATGTTTTTATTTCTAACATTCATAAACCATTATGAAGCAATCATGTAAATGAAACAACTAGAAGACACAATATTTAATGTGAAAACCCTTTCAGGATAAAATGAAAAAAATGTCCTCTTATAAATTTGTAAGAACCAACCTATGGTTACAAATGTTTGTAGGAACCAACCTACTAGAAGCACCAATCCCTTCTATTTTTTGTAGGAATCGACCTATTGGAGACATTGATCCCCTATGTTGTTTGTAGGCACCGACCTACTGGAGATAATAATCCGCATAATTTTTTGTTTTGTATGCACCAACCTAATTACGAGCTTATACGTTCTTCATATCCATTTCCTCCAATGGTCTACTTGATGCTTCTATCTTTACCAAATCTACGTTGCGCTCGTTACTTCTTCTTTCACCAGATCTGCTATGTGCTTGCTACTTGTGCTTTAACTCTTCCTTCACCATATCTTCTTTCTTCTTCTTCTACTTATGTTGTATATCTGATTTTGCAAGTTTTTCTTTATAGAATGATGAATCTATTTGCTAGAACAAAATATATGATATTTGCTAATATTTAATCATCGATCCTTGACGTATATTCAATCGTCACTCCGCAAATAATATGCATAAGAATATTACATTTTCACTCTCACACACATTACTTCTCACAATCCTCTTCTCGTTTAATAATTTACCATTAGTTCTACATGAAAATACATGTTCATTTGAAAAGAAACTATCTTTATTAATTAGATCAATAATTTTCCCTTTTTTTAATTTTTTAATTTATTTTTCAACATACCATGGGTAAAATACAACTATGGGTTTTAAAACCATGTGTAAATACCACATGTGCACTTTTACTCCATTTTTTCTTTTAAATTTTTAATTCACTTTTATGTAACTTCATTTGTCCACTTTCATGTTTTACTCCACTTTTACGTAACTTCATTTCTAATCCACTTTCACGTAATTCCACTTTTGTATTTATTAAATTAACATTTCCTTTGAATATATATATGTGAATACTTACTTTCCTTTGACATCAATGACAATAATTTATTCAACAATACTCTCGTTTGTCATTGATGAAAACCTTGTACTCAAAAACATGTAATCCTCTAGAAATATAAAGAATTATACCTTGTTTGTAACTCTCTTCCTATCTGTAATTATCCTCCCCCTGTATGCAACTCTCCCCCTATAAGTTATTCTCCCCATTTGAAATCAATGAAAAAGGTATGCTCCCCCTGATTTTTTCTTCTTTACTGATGAGATGAGAGGGATATCACTCCCAACTTCTATCTAAAATGTTTCTTTGGGAAAGGGTTTGGTAAAAATATCTTCAGCTTGTTCCTTGGTGGCAATGTATTCTATATTGACACTTATTTCGGCTACCTATTCTCTTATCAAGTAACACTTGATGGGAATATGTTTTGTCTTTGAGTGCATAATAGGAATCTTTGAAATGTTGATTGCACTTGTTTTGCCACAACTGATTGAGATTGGTTGATCATATTCTACCTTGATATCCTATAGTGTTTGCTTCATCCAAAAAACTTGTGTGCAACATGCTGCTACTACAACATACTCGGATTTTGTTGTGGATAGAAAGACTCAAGATTGTTTATTAATCAACCAAGACACTAGACATATTCCCAGAATTAATGCTCCTCCACTTATACTTTTTATGTCATCAATATTGTCTTCCCAATCTGCATCTGTATATCTTTTTAGAGTAAAATATTCACCTCTCGAGTATCAGAAGTCGAAGTCCAAGTTACCCTTTATATATTTGAATATCCTCTTTACTCCTTGCACATGATTTTCTTTTGGTGAAACTTGAAATCCTGCAACAAATCCTATTGTTTGCATAATATCTGGCCCTGATGTCGTCACATATACTAGTATCTATATCATTTATCTATACGATGTTTTATTTTCTTCTGGAGATTCAATTTGTTTGCTCACTCTATGACCGAGGGTGTGTTGAATGGTGCACACTCTTCCATTTTGAATTTTTTCAATTTTTTCTTAAGAAAAATTACATAGCACATAGCTTCCCCCATTTAATTTGTTCTAACTACAAAAAATTCTCAAACATGATACAACAACACTCCTGAAGAAGTATGAACATTGTCATTGACAATGAAAKATAATCAGTCTCTATATTGAACATAATCAGCAGTGCATCTCCTACAATGATCGACCATGGTTCCATTGKTATTAGTAAATCCAAGTCCATACAACAAGAAACAATCGAGTTAACAAGAAGACATCAATTAGATTTTCATATCAACAAATTCAAGTACTCCCTTGTAACATCCCCTCTGTTACGACTAGGAAAAGTGAAGAAAAAAAGGTAATTTTGTTTTCTTTTGCAWTTAAGGATATTAAACTCGTTACAACATAATAAACAACATCACAAAAGATACATCATCRTAACTAAAACGACACAAAAGCGTTACATTAACATAATGAAAGAGACACRTGCTCAAAACGTAATCATACACGATATCAACGCGACTCAAGGTGACTCAACACAACAAGATCAACTGAAGGAAATATAATTAATGATCAACCATATCGTTGAATAATAAAACACTGCCCACCCAACCTATCATGCATGGTTAAKACCTCCATGACACATAAGCAACACTCAAGCCCACGATTCATCCGATTTATTTTGACCATTTAAGGTCTCATGGATGGCCACTGTTCTGAGGAATGAGGACATGTCTATGTCCCACTAACACAATCAAGTCCAAAAACCAACTAACTATATCAACAACATCATCAATAGTCAATGATGCAATAGTGTTCTAAAACCAATCACACATCACATAAATTCCATGGTGCAAGAGAATTTAATTACTAAATCAATCATACAATGACATAAGATAAGGCACAATGCATTCACATTTATTTTATTTTCAAGGTGCAAAAGAAGATGTCTACTTTACTTCAAGGTGCATGATTAATCAACCGTTTACTTCAACAATAATCAATATTATCCCAAAGTGTCTGTGTGTGAGCCAAAATCTGAATTAAACATAAACCAACACCATTCAATCCACGCAATTAATCTAATCAATTGGGAAATCATACATCAGAATTTATTTTCAAAACACAAGATTATCTAATTACTAAATTCTTTTTACGTCGACATTATTGCAAGGCGTATTGAATCCAATTACTTAATCATTTACACATCAACAATAAATGATGCAAGAGTAAATAAACTTTAAACAATCATACGTCAACATAATAAATGGTGCACGAGTATTCTCAATCTTATTTTCATGGTGCAAGGATGTCTAAATACTTAACTAGTCATACATCCATATTAAATTCATGGCACAAGTAAACTAATAACTTAATCATTCATCAATCATTAAATATTCATTTTACAAGAGTAAACTATCGATTTATTTCATGGTGCAATAAAATCTATATACTCAATCAATCATACTTCAATGATCACTAATCATGGCATGGGAGGAAATTCTACTACAACAATTATCATTTGAAGGACGTAATTACCTTCGAGGGAACCATTTCACTAGAGACCAATTGTCATTAYGTATCTCAACAAAATAGATGCAATTGCCATCGATGGAACCATCCAACGATGGTTCTACTATAACTGACATTTATGAAATGAATGACGCCATTAACACCAATGATCAATACCAACCAGTAACTGGATTACTAAAACTCAATCATAAGGTTACGCCAAATTAAATGTACTTGCGAAGCATTTTACAACACTTTTGCTATAATCCAATCACCTAATTCTATGGAGACTCCTTCAAAACTTCCTAAGTTGAGAGGATAGCGTAGAGAATAAAATCATTTCAATATGATGCCTAAGACTCCACGATTACTTCAAGAAAGTTTAAAACTAACAATTACACCATAAGGCTTTTTGTCATAAATAAAATTTAATCAAGATACAACATTAATAAATCAAAGCACATTCTATTACAGTGAAGACAATGAGGCTGTAAGGTTAGGACAAAATTTAATATAATTTTGATCTTTTTAACTCCATTGTTATTTTCCACTCATTAACAGAACTAATACTCAAGATCCTTTTGTCTAACCAACACATCAATCTTATGTGGGGTCTATGACGAGAAAGTTTTATATAAACTAAATTTATTAGCAAGAGAAGACCCAAAGTTAGGCTATTAATAAATACTTCCACATCAACGATAATGGACTAAGGGTGCAACCAACACTTCCAGATATATTTACGTTGAAAGGTGTACATCTATTGACAATGGGCAGATTTAATAGGGGTTTAGTGTTTAATAAGTTTTCTATTGACATGATTAAATATGGCTGGAATATTCTTAGTAGTCACACAAAATAAATGGTTGTGATTTCAATCATTAACTTCCTAGCTATTATAAAGACATCCATTTATGTGTTTACTTTTTTACATTTACCTA
>JASDQU010207669.1:0-10004 GCA_032191745.1 Picea mariana | reverse complement strand
TAAAGGAGCATGAAAATTCGTTGACCAGGGACAACGTTCAGACGAAAACCTCATGCAAAATATTTGAGTAGGTTCCCTGCAAAATGAAGAGAAGGTTGAACGGTTCGCTAAGTAAAGTCTCGCTTCAAAACGCCTGTCAAGTTCCATCAAATCCGCTGGGTAAAATCAGGTGAAATACTTGCGGTAAGGATCATGCAAAATGTTGGTTAAGGAGAAGAATTCTGCTGAGGAAAGGTTCCTTATGAACACCGATCTGTCAATGCAAGGAGCAGGGAGAGGGGCGCACTCAGCAAGGTTCAAAACCAGTTCAGACCCAAATCGAATTGAACTGTCATTACAATTCCTTCAAACTCAAACGAATCAGATCTCGCCAAGAAGAAGAAAAATGAAAATAGTTATAGAAACGAACCACATTCTTTTACAATGTAGAGCACGGGGAAAATTCCCAAGAAGGAAGACAACCATTAAACAACGATCCCAGCCAATTAAAATCTCTAAGGATAAACAATTAACTCTTCGATGAAATGAATATCGATCGTGGACCTTCGACCCTCAAATTCCCAAGAGAACTAAATCTGAAGGTTTCATTACAAAACACCATCGCAACAATTTCAGGGATTTTGTACTCCGTTTTTAAAAGTTTGGGGCGTGACCAAGAGGGGTCAAAAAAATAGGTGTCTAGGACGGATTCCAATAGTTCTTCCTGCATTTTTGTTAAGTAGATTCTTGGATAACAAAAATTCTGAAGGGAGGACACGTAGATCTGCATTCTAAGAGGGGAGGATATTTAATATTAACCTCACTGGTTAGACTTAAGCATAGAGTAAATAATGTTGGGCGAAAGAGGTCTCTACGGGTACTTAAGGAACATTGTCATCCCAGTCAAGGAATTCTATGACATATCTATCAGTCGGAAACAATGAAATATGAGAATCTAAATTAAAACCCTGAATCGTGAGACGAAGGCAACAACCATGTAAGATTGGTATTTGGACAAAATAATATAGGGGTAGTGGTCCAAAACATTCAACTCCCAAGGGGAATATTGGATGGTTGTTAACAAGGAATCAAGGGTTGGCAATAAGAATGATAGCTAGAACAAATTTCCATATGCTTAGTTGAGAGGAATTAATGACAACACAATTTGGAAATCTTTTACACAAAAACCCATCAAGAAATTACCCAATCAATATCAAAAATAAACTATCCCTTTATCAAAATAATAATAGAGAATACATATGGAACATTTGACTTCTTAAAAATTACAAACTTAATAAAATACTGTAATTGTCAATGAGAAGTTGAAGATGTTCTCCTGCACTTGCGCTCCGTCCATCTCCCCACTTGCTAACCATGAAAACTTCACCGGTACCTCCCAGCCAATGATAGGGGTACTCTTCTTCCCCCTTATCCCCCTGAGCCACAAAGGGGCCACACACAACACAACCAGAATACTTTATCTCCTAGATTGCCTCACAAAGTAGAGCTACCACTCTCTCTCTCGAGCTAGGTATCCCAACTCTCACAAGTAAAACCAATCAAAATGTCTGCAACATAACCTTACTCATACCAGTCATGATCCGATCCTTCTCTTAGGCATTTGTTTTATAGAATTTCCTTAGTGACCACTTTCCATTTGCACATTTAATTCATTTTATTAAAAAAATATTAGGAATTATTCCCCTCGTACAGTTGTCACCCATTCCCTTACTTGCACCAATAAATCCACCATTTAATTTAATTAATGTCAAATTCCCTCACCCATCTTAAAGACACTCCTAAAATCACTCCTAGTGGTCCCTTTATTCCCTTTATTTACCATTTACGACTGACGCGTTTCTAAAATGGAGTTGAGTTTAAATAAGAAACTTCTCTAGTTAGACTAGACTTTAGATACCTTTCTATGCCTACCCCTTCTTGTACATTTTATTCCTTTCTTGTTTTAATTTCTAAATTGGCATTTACTTGCACCATTTTATTAATCACTCCTTAGGATTTATTTTTATTTTCATTGATTCTTAATTTAATAAATTTCATCCCCTCATCATTAAATTTAAAATTTAGTATATAGTCTTCTCACTGACTTAGACTTAAGCCTAGTTAAATGTTTATTTGCAAACTCCTAGACCCTTAGGGATAATGTTTAATAAACTCATTCTTTATTTAATTAATTAATCCATTAATTAATTCGATAGGTGATCAAGATTTTAAGGTTTAACATTAGCTCAAGTTTTCTAGAACACCTAGATTCATTAACTCATTTTTTTTTTACTGCGACGTGCCCTTCAAGACGTACTTCATGCAAGGGTGGCACTCTCATTTGATTAAAATTTTAATTACGTGGCATTCCCTTCAAGACACAGTGCGTGCTCCAAGGGTGCCACTCGCCTTTGACTAGTTTTGGTAGATGTTCAACCCTTCGACTCAATACTCCATTCAGTCGACCTTGTGAGAGACTAAGGGCCTCTAAGGAATAAGGACCCTTCTTTATTTGTGCCCCTTGGAATCTTCGTGAGTGATTGTCTAAGTCTTCCCTCATGGAATCCTATATATCTCAAACTAGGTAATCGTTAACCTATAGTTTGTGCCACAGTGGGAGTGCTAGTAGGTTATAACAGGGTTGTTGCGATACCTCTCCCTCAATATCAAGTTGATGTGCATGGACCCTTTACTCCTTATGTGATTTTGATTATCAAGCAATCGTCAGCATCCATCCATCAACAAACACTTTCAATGATCCATAACAACATAGTAATATACCCGATCATATGTAACACATGCATAAGTAAAATACACAAAATAATACAATCCACTCCCTGACTCGATTTGGAGTCCAAGGAGGTCCATTTATGCCATCGACATCCTAAACCTATCAAGTTTCCTACACACTCAAGGGAAAATTATCAATAACATATTTCAATACATAGATATCAAATAACATAACATCATAATCCATCAACATCATCTTCAGAATCCATAAGCGATCACACAACCATATACTAAAATCGAATCACTTGCACGCAAGTGTCCTCAAACAATAAGTCAATATCAAGAGTTCACAAGAGCGGGATGTTACATACACTCCCTCTTGTTTTAAACTTCATCCTGAAGTTTCACCGTGTATAAATGCAATAAATAAAGCATATGACAACATCTAAATGTCTAATTATCAAACAAATATGGAAACTGTTAGCGCATATCATATGCATCCTCCCAGATAGTCGAGTGTGGGCTATAATTTTCCCATTGGAAGTTGAGTTGATCCATTGTTCGATGTTGTAGATATCGAATGCGATGGTCCATAATGTGGATTGGCTCCTCTATGAGTGCACCCTCATCTGACACCTGCAAAGAACTCATGTCAATGACATGTGTAGGATCACTGACAATTGTCTCAAAATAGATACATGAAAAACATCATGCATAGGCCACAAGCCCTTTATTTTCCACAACTTCAAAAGGTCCCACAAACCTAGGAGAGAGTTTATCACCCTTTCCAAACTTGATCGAAATCTTATGGAATTTCACCCTCAAGAAGACTCAATCACTGACTTCATAATTATAGTCAACACGATGCGCATTGACATAACTCTTTTGTCAATCTTGTGCTTCTTTAATCCTTTGTATTATCGTTTTTATTTGTTCTTCCATTTTTGGGATCTCTTCTAGTCCTACCAAGACCCTATCCTGAACTCAATCCCAACTCAAAGGCGTCTGGCACAGTCTCATGTAAGGAAACTCAAAGGATGCCATCTTAATGGTGCTTTGATAGTTATTGTTGTATGCAAACTCTACCAGTGGGAAGAACTCTTCCCACAACTTTTGTTGGTCCATCACATACATATGCAACATATCCTCCAAGATTTGTTGTTTTCTTTATTTTTGCCCATATATCTTAGGGTGATACATGATACTAAAGTTAAGTTGGGTTCCCAGGCCTCTTGGAAACTAGTCCAAAATTGTCTTGTAAACACCGATCCTCAATCGAATATGATCATTTGAGGAACACCATGCAATATCACGATGTTGCTGATAAAAAATCTAATTGTGTCTAGCGCCTGATATGTCGTATGTATAGGGATAAAATGTGCACTCTTCCTTAGAGTTTCCACTACCACAAAAATCGATTTGTGCCTCCTTGCCATCAGCGACAATCCCAAAATAAAGTCCATCGAAATGACCTCCCATTTCGATTCCAGAATAGCATGTGGCTATAGTAATCTAGTTGGATGTTTATGTTTAAACTTCAATTGATTACATTCAAGGCACCTCACCATGTAATTAACTATGCCCACCTTCATTCCTTTCTAGAAGAATAAGGGCTTAAGGTCTTCCCTCATCTTTGTGACTCTTCGATGAGCCATGTACACTACTATATGAGCTTAGTTTAATATCAAACTTCTCAAATCGTTGTTAGGTGGTACGTAAATCTGGTTATTATACCTCATCAATCCGTCGTTGTCCAAAGTTTATCCTTCAAACCTAGGTACACTCAATGTCTCTCGTCCGAACTATCATTTTCGAACTGTATAGCTAGAATATTTTATCTAAGATTCATCGGAAGAGGTATCAACGAGAATATGCGTGGTGTCCAACTCAGTGCATCTTCCACTTTGTTCATTGTTCATTCAATGTAAATAAATTCAAATCGTAATTGCTTAGTAATACTGACCAATGCTTTTGTCGTGCGTTCAAGTCATTTTTTGTAGAAAGCGTTGTATTTCACAGTGATATGTTTTTCAATTTTTTTTCCAATTAGATAGTATCTCTACATTCTCTAGGAATAGATAATGGAAAATAACTCCCAATCATGTGTTGCATAGTTCTACTCACGCCTTCTTAATTTCCTTGAGATGTAGGTGATCACTTGACCGTCTTACATCAATACTCTGCCTAAACCTTCCTTGGACACGCCTGTGCATACCAAGAAATACCTAACCAAGTCGGGGACTTTAAGTATCAACGTTGTCATCATCAGTCCAATGATCTTTCAAAATGATTCCATACACTCCTTGGTCCATACTACGTCTTGTTTTTCTTCTATAATTGCATGATCGTATTTTCTATATTTGAAAAACATTTAGTGAACCATTGATAGTATCCTTCTAAACCCAAAAGCTGCCTACTCCTGGTACATTTGTTAGCGTAGGCCATTCCATAATAGCCTCTACCTTCACGGGATCCATAACAGTTCCTTTGCCAGATATAGCATGCCCTAAGCAATGAATCCTCGAGAGCATTGTGACAGTTTCCCATAATTTATGTTCCCATAAACCATGTAATACTAAGCACAAAATTTCATCATGTTCTTCCGTCATCTGAGAATATATCAATATGTCATCAATGAATACTTGAAAAAGTGTGTCCAAGTATTACTAGAACACCCAAAGGTGGCACACGCGGATGTAAGTTCCAATTGCAACAACTCTTTCAGTTACATTTTCAACACCTGTAACTCAGGCGTAGACATCCAATAAGGAGTTCTTGCTATCGGTTCAGTTCCAAGTTTTGAGTCGATTGTAAACTCCAATCTCTCCTCTGGGAGGAAAGCCTGGTAACTCTTCTAGAAATACATCAACAAACTATTGTACTACCGGAAGGTTTTCTACTCCCTCCTGATGCCATTTTTCATTCAACGCTAAGATTGCATATAGATTGCATCCTTGGCACATGCTCTTTTGTAGTTGTATTGGAAGAAATGAACCTTAGGGAGACTTCCTATTTTCTTCTTACAATCACTCTTCTTTGCCCCTCATCATCGGTCCAGCTCAACCTCTTCGTATTACAGTTAAGTATCCTATCATGTGATTCCAACCAGTCCATACCGATCACGACTTCATCAAATCCTAATATTGTGACGTATAGCTCATACTTCATTACAATATTCCCCAGGTTAATGCAACGGTTCATACCCATTCATCCAACCATTTGTTTGTCACCCCAAGCCATTTTAACATATCTAAACTCATCCTATCAACTTCCTTTATCTTAATTCCTTTCAATGCAGTACTATAAATAAATCTCTCTGTAGCACCTGGATCTATGAAGTACTAAAATTTTGGTTGGCGATGGTACCTGATGCCTCAAGAATAGTGGAATGGTGCTTGTCCTAGAGGTTATTTACTGCAATCATGAATATTGTGTTCCTTCCCCACCTCTACAATGGTAGTGTGTCATGTTGAACTGACCTCTCTAGCCTTTTCAATCGAACAAATTGCTGGTATGGGTGCTCTTCACATGTCCCACACTCGTCTCTAGTCTAGTACTCTTGGTTCTGAAGGAGAGGTTGTTGGACTACCACCCAAAGATCCCAGTCTGTTCTGTTGACAAGCCTAAACTACGGTTGTTGGTGGCACTGCCACTGATGCGGTGGTCCCCTATAGGGAGTCCCTTGCTGAGTAACGTGTTGTCATGAAAAATAGTCCTCGAGATGTATCTTGATCCCATGATGTCTTATTTGGCTCGTGTCTAATGTTTTTGTGCACTCGATGTCATCAGTCGAGACAATCTTATAGGATTCCTACCCTGGCGCCCGCAGATCAATTCTTCCTCATCTATGAGGCCTTCTGGACTACATCATGCAACTTTTGAGGAACTAGGATCCTTACCTTCGCACGAAAGTTGGAGTTGAGGCCGAACAAGAGCTTGCTGACCTTCAGCTTCACCATCTTTAGATGTGGGGAATATAGAAGTATCTCCATAAATCTGGTCTCATACTCCCGCATTGTACGACCACCCTATCGTAAGGTGTTGAACTCATTGAGTTGGTGCTCAATGAATTCCTCTGAAAATCACTTCTCCCAAAACCGTTCCTCGGACAGTTCTCATAACACGACTTCGACGACCATGTTTAGTTGAGGTAAGAGCATCTGCTACCATAGAAGAGCGCTCCCCTTCAGCTAAAATACTTCCATCCTGAGAAAATTTTGTGGCCTTGAAGATACTACCAATAGGAGATCCAGTTCTAGGGTGTGCTAGATCTCACCTCATTTAAAGATTCCCACTAAGAGGGGCACAACAACCATGGGGTTGATGGGAGGATGTGTATTGTTTCTTCTGGGGGGTTGTCCTACTAAAGTTTCTCTTTACACTCCCTCCAATAGACTTAATTTTTCAATAGTTAGATTATTTTTCTTTTCTAGCTTTTTTCTTGATACCATTTGAGTTGTTGAGCCGCAATTCAATCTCTTTTGAGCCATTATGCTACCTTGAGAAGGAGGTTTGATTGTTTCATTATGAAACCATGTGGGTGAAGAGTGGTTTGAGCTCGTGATAAAACCCTCTTTGTACTTCTTGTAGTGTTTATTCACGAGTTATGTCTTGTTTATAGGACAATGTGACTTCATATTCATAATTTTCATTATGACAATTACTCTGTTGTCTATGTGACCATGTATCTTATCACACAACTTTTCTACCATTACCCGAAGCTTCATTAATTTCCTTGCAATGAATTGATGGGGGGGGGTGTTGAACTATGATCAAAGATCCTCCCACAATTCATGTGATTGTCCATATCATTGACACTTTGCCATGGAAGGACAATTTCCTAATTTTCCATGGTTACCACTTCATTGCCCAACTTGTTTGTTACGGCAGGTTACCAATTCTTTAATAACATGTCTAGATTGGAGCCATTCCAAATTTTCTTGATGATTTGTAATAATAAATATTTTATAAGTTAATCCATATTTTTTTTAATGTTTAAAATATTTATCAAAATGAGGGAGACAATATTATTTTCATATATAAAAGAAAACTGAAAAAACCTTACTTTCTACATCATTTAAGACAATCCTCTACCCTACAAAGATAAACATAAAAAACTATTCATAATCCAGAACACTTATTATTTGAAGTCACTCATTTTAACTTATTCGTTTTTTTCTTAAATCTCTACATTTTTATTTATAAATCTTTCTATTTTTATTTATAATTTTTTAATTAAGTAAAATATGAACTTATGGTCTTATAAAATACAAATTCCGACTGTACACGTAACAACCTTCCATTTTTATTTATAAATCTTTCTATTTTCATTTATCAATTTTTAATTAAGTAAAATATGAACTTATGGTCTTATAAAATACCAATTCCAACTGTACACATAGCAACCTTCAACATAGATCGATTTTCCGTACGTGCAATGATTGCTTCATGTGAGTCTCCATCATTGATCCTATTTTTGATAGAGGATATTATTTAAAAATTGATCGATTGGGCCTTAGTTCTTGACTTTAAAGAACGGTGACGTCACCCAATCTCATCGGTAGCTTGAATAAACGTATCAACTTGTTGCCCTTTCACATCATAATGCAAGTGGACCTCAGCTGGGGATTATGTACTATTGACACCGCATTTGCTCTTGCTCTTGTCGTTAACATAGATATAATGCTAAGGATGAATATACTAAAGGTCCAAACTGAGAAAATTTTATGGCCTTGAAGAGACTACCAATAGGAGACCCAGTTCTAGGGTGTGCTAGATCTCACCTCATTATTGTTTCTTCTGGGGGTTGTCCTACTAAAGTTTCTCTTTACACTCCCTCCAATAGACTTAATTTCTCAATAGTTAGATTATTTTTCTTTTCTAGCTTTTTTCTTGATACCATTTGAGTTGTTGAGCCGCAATTCAATCTCTTTTGAGCCATTATGCTACCTTGAGAAGGAGGTTTGATTGTTTCATTATGAAACCATGTGGGTGAAGAGTGGTTTGAGCTCGTGATAAAACCCTCTTTGTACTTCTTGTAGTGTTTATTCACGAGTTATGTCTTGTTTATAGGACAATGTGACTTCATATTCATAATTTTCATTATGACAATTACTCTGTTGTCTATGTGACCATGTATCCTATCACACAACTTTTCTACCATTACCCGAAGCTTCATTAATTTCCTTGCAATGAATTGATGTGGGGGGTGTTGAACTATGATGAAAGATCCTCCCACAATTCATGAGATTGTCCATATCATTGACACTTTGCCATGGAAGGATAATTTCCTAATTTGTCATTGTTATCACTTCATTGCCCAACTTGTTTGTTACGGCAGGTTACCAATTCTTTAAAAACATGTCTAGATTGAAGCCATTCCAAATTTTCCTGATAACTTGTAATAATAAATATTTTATCTCAAGATTAATCCATATTTTTTAATGTTTAAAATATTTATCAAAATGAGAGAGAGAATATTATCTTCATATATAAAAGAAAACTGAAAGAAGCTTAGTTTCTACATCATTTAAGACAATCCTCTACCCTACAAAGATAAACATAAAAAACTATTCATAATCCAGAACACTTATTATTTGAAGTCACTCATTTTAACTTATTCTTTTTTTCTTAAATCTCTACATTTTTATTTATAAATCTTTCTGTTTTCATTTATAAATTTTTAGTTAAGTAAAATATGAACTTATGGTCTTATAAAATACAAATTCCGACTGTACACGTAACAACCTTCCATTTTTATTTATAAATTTTTGTATTTTCATTTATAAATTTTTAATTAAGTAAAATATGAGCTTATGGTCTTATAAAATACAAATTCCAACTGTACACGTAACAACCTTCAACATAGATCGATTTTCCGTTTTTCCGTACGTGCAATGATTGCTTCATGTGAGTCTTCATCATTGATCCTATTTTTGATAGAGGATATTATTTAAAAAGTGATCAATTGGGCTTAGTTGTTGACTTTAAAGAACGGTGAAGTCACCCAATCTCATCAGTAGCTTGAACAAGGCAGCGAGGCTGCGCGTACTGCCTCCTGTCTGTCCGATTTGAGAAGCAGTTTATCGAGTCTCACCTTGAATCAAATCAGCAGAAGATTCAGCAGTAGCACCCTTAACCAAGTGCCTGCAATAAATTCCCCTCACTTTCTACGTAAGGGCGAAACGTAAGCCAAGGGAGTGATTCTTTAATATGCATGTAGTAGATCCAGAATGTATTCTTATCGAGTCATCCGGTATTCAATCAAGCCAGTATATTCCTTCTAACTAGTCTGA
>JASDQU010207668.1:13606-28408 GCA_032191745.1 Picea mariana | reverse complement strand
AGTAATTGTGGATTTACCCTCCAAAGAGCCCGAGTGAGTTTGACCAATGTCTGCTCCAGGTACAGTGAGACTTGCCGTCATCGTCACCTTGTGTAAGACCCTAAATATTATGGCCACTAAGGTTACCAATTCGCAGTCATCCCCTGGGCGGGAATAGTCGACAGTCCGATCAGAACGTACGGGCAGGGTATCGAGCCCGAAATTAACTAAAAGGCTTCCACACAGTAATTGTGGATTTACCTTGAAGTGACCTCCATAATATGATTTTACCACCACAATCAGTTAAACCACAGAGGGTTAGTCCCCATATCTCACCCGAATGCGACCTCGTGCATAACCCCTGTGTTAGAGGGGGATCCCAGGTAGACTTATACGATGATTGGATTTGACTCTCCCTAACTCAAGATACTACTGTTTGATTTGGAAACTTTGGAGAGTTATTCTTACAACCCTGATCAAAAGTAATAATCCTAATCTACTGTTGGTGGAGGATCCTAGAAAAGAAAAAGTTCTAGATAACTTTTAATTAGCGTTGATTTTGTGGTTGTTCTTTACGCAAAAAGGGGTGCATGGAAGTGAAACGAATGGAATTATGACTCAGTCCCAAAAATGCATCAAATATGATAAGCAGACATTTATTTTCAATAAACATCTATCTAAGGGAGAGAGAGAGTTATTTTCACTAACAAGCACGAATAAGGAGTTTCCTCGAACAATTCTTTCCCTCAATCAAATCCTGATGTAATGCTAAAACTTTTAAATTCCTTCCAATATGAACGATCAATCATGAAGATGTCTTTTATTGTTTGCATATGAATAATGATTGATTCAAAACAATGCTTGTCTTGCTAATTATCTTCTCATATGAATGAAAATCAAACTAGTACAAGCAAAAGTCATACAAACAATACACTCTTTGTTGCAATCAAAACAAAAATGAAAGAAAAGAAACAATCAAAGAGAAAAAAAAAAAACTTCACACCCAAAAGAAGAATTTGAAGAACAATGATCTTAACTAAAATCGAGATGAAGAGGTCTGTAGGCCTTTGATGAACTTCACCAGGGTTTTTACTCAGTTAAGCAGAGAGAAAGACAATGCATGAGTCTTGGACTCTAATCAACATAAAAACTCAACAACAATGGTGAAGAAGGCTACAAAGTTCAATTGGTAAGATTTTGGAAGGTTTTTTGGGCCAAAGAGGGATGGCGCTCTATTGTCAAAGGAAAGGAGAATTGTAGCACTCTGTGCAAGGCTATGGGGGAGCATTGGCGCTCTGTTAACATCGGGACAAGGGCACCAGGTTCAAAAACTCCTAGAAATGTCAAAAAATTCCAAAAATTGCAATTCAAACTCGACAACTATGCTGAGTATGATGGGTTAAGGAGCCAATCAACTCATGAAACCAATCAAAAGAGGAGTGAACCAAGTCTGAAACAATCAAGGGATGGAACAAGGTCAATGAGGATAAATCAAAACAAGAGGTTTCTATTTGAGGCTATCTCCCCAGTGGAGTTGCCAGTTTCTGTTGTAGGAAAATCTCCCTGCGAACAGGTAGATCGCCTCTAAGAGATTGACCTTGACTCTAAGACAAAAAATGCTTAGCGTGGACACTGAATTCCTTTCAAATCTATCCAAACTAACACATGAGAAGGAAGGATAACAACAACACCTTTTTATCGATGTTTGTCCCTGCACGCTCCAAGTTGCACTTCGATCCTTTGCTCCTTGCTAAATCATGTGGAAAAACAAGATACGACCACTTCCTACTCTATTGATATTAGTTCGAAAACAGATCTATCTATCAATGATAAGTTCATGTAACATCAGACACAAACTAGAAAGAAACAGGCCAAGCGTGTCATATTAATAAGAATAACGACAACAATACTTACAATCGTAGATGCGAATGTGACAGCTTCGTCAAGTCCCCTTCATCTAACCTTTGCTCGAAAGATCCACAACCTGGATGACATCAACTTCATTGATCACTCTCCTTTGGATGACTGTGTGTTTCCTACAAGATCATAGGTTTCATGCTAGCAATTCTTCTTCCAATTAGCTCTGTTCCAACACCACTTATGAGATCATAAGTTTGGTGTAATTCTCCTTTTTTCAGTCCCCTTTTCACCATTAGAAAGTTTGTTTATATAGCCTTGGAGAGGCTTTAACCACTTGAGATATCCTTGGGGAAGTTGAGGATTTTCCTCCTTCAGTTGAGGATCTGCCCTAAGATCATGGCTTGATCAGGGATTCGAATACAATTTCCTTCCATGAATGAAAATATTCTTCCCCCATTCATCTCAATAGCTTAACAACTGCCCAGAATAGGTAGCGCTCCCTCAAAAGGGCCATCAGAGCGTTGTAGCGCTCCCTAGTAGGATTTAGGGGGGCGCCAATGTTATCCAAATCTATAGCGCTCCCTCAAAAGGGCTAGGGGAGATTTATAACGCTCCCTGACAGTGTAAGGGTGAGCATCGACGCTTCGAGATAGTGTAAGGGGGAGCGCTCCCCTCCAAAAACTTAGTTTTTGAGGTGCTTTCAGATGGAAAAAGTTTTGCAAGCTTGTTGACTCATTTCTCCTCTTCCAAATCAAATGTTTGAGGTGTTTCAAGTGTCTTTCTCTTGTCATTATATGCACGACATAGGCATCATGGCAGCATGCTTTCTCCGACACTTTACGACACTTGTGAGCAACATGCGACACTTGAGACCTTGTGAGCAAAATGCGACACATGTGAACTTTGTAATGACGACACTTGCGACACTATCAAAGTGAATAATTTTGATGTGTAACATACATAACTATGGCTAGCCCCTGAATCAATTAAAATAATTAGTGGTCGGTTGTTAATCATACCTTCCACTTCAATCATGTGCGATTGAATTCTGCTCGCTTATTGTCCAAGGCTGCGTAGATCCTTGACATTCTGCAGCCCATATCCTCCACTGTTTCAACTTGCTGAACAATATGAACAGTTCTCGATTTACCATTTTATGGGGACAATCTCTGTACTTGTGGTTTCCTTTACAGCCCCAACACTGAATGGGCGTCTGTATCTATCTTTGTGCTCCCTCTTCAGTCATTCTCGGCTCTCTAAATGATGGTTGTCCCTGAAGACTGTTTCTAAAAAAGGAAGGCTTGTTTCCCTTGTTCCTCTGTTCCTTCTTAAACTTCCTATGATCATTCCAAGCCTTCTGAAGGATAGGCCTTTCTCCTTATTGTTCATACAAGCATTTCTCCCTTCTTATTATTTCTTCCATAGTCTTAGGATCGTCATACTGAATCTTGTCACCAATGGAAGGTGGCAGTCCACTTAGATACCTCTGAATTTTGACAACCTCATCTTTGATGAACGAAACATACTTCAGTAGTTCTAGAAAACTTCGTTCATACTCATCAATAGTCATGCTGCCTAGCTTGAGTTTGAAGAACTCCTTCATCTTTCTGTCATAGTACCTTTTATTCAGGTACTTCTTCTCTAAATACCTCTTAAATTCCTTCCAAGTGACCTCTTTCTCTCTGATGTGTTGCACCTGCACAAACTGATCCCACCACATGGATGCTTTTCCTTTCAGTTGATACATTGCAATTCTTCCTTCTGCATGGGCGGAATAATTTTGTAGTTGGAAATATTTCCTCATGCCAAGCAACCATTTCTTGGCATCTTCCTCCTTCTTATGTTCTCCATCGAATGTTGGAGGCTTAATCTTGTTCATCTCCCCTTTCAATTCATCCTTTCCAGATTTTCTGTGTTTTATGGTAGGGGACAAGCTTGAACTACTGTGTGTTTCCTTGCCAAAATGCTTCGGGGAGAGACAATAATGTCTGTTACCACTCCTCAATCTTCTTCTCCTCTCAGGGGTTCTGACACTTCTTGATATGCTTGTATCACTCTCTTTTTCCAATTTATTTTCTATTCTTTCCAGGCTCTTCAACATTTTTAAGTTGAATTCACCCTGTTGATCCCTAGTTTTCATGATCTTTCGACTATCAGCTAAGCGAGCCTGGGCATCTTTCTGCAATATTTCGATGAGATTCATCATATGTCCTTCCTTATCCTTCTCTTTCCCGTGCCCATTGGAGTTTGATCCTTCCACTAACACGTTGACATCCCTTCCTTCTCATTTGTCCTCTATTTTGGGGGCAATCTGCACCTTTTCCCACTCCATACTCGACATTGGTTAACTGGAGTTCTGACTCTTCATTGAACTCTGCACATGCACTATGCAATTCAATTCAAAGTTTGTCAGGCCATTAAAACTTCACGAACAATGCACACCATTTATAAGCCAATACGAACAAGAACAAAAGACGTTTCGATTCAAATAAGTTTTCTAAGCTCTTGTTCGGCTCTACAATTTCAGGACTTCATTTTTCAGGGTTTCAGGTCTTTGGTACCTGGGATTTCATGATGCAGTGACTCCCAACCTTTTTTCATTCCAATTTTCAAATTCCAAAAATTCAGTTTCCTTACTCTCCGGGCCCACAACACAGATGTCGTCCTTAAAATCCGCTACGATTCTTCCATCTTCAGAGATTTCAGGACTTCGGGACTTCTGGTTTTGGGGTTTCGGTCCACGAGGCTTTCAGACTTTCTTTCCTTTCCAACCTCCGAATTCCAAAATTCTGATTTACTTTCCCCTCCGGGCTCACATAGCACAGTTGTCACCCACCACCATGGTGGCACGTGGCACATTCATGAGGGTCCACGTTGCTTTTAATGACATCATCAGGTCCCACCACTCTCGCTTGTCTTCTTGACTCACTGGCACATGGTACGCATTCATGCGCCCATGTCCATTCCAAGCATGGAATCCAATGGTCAGATCCCCTCCTCAGATCAACGACGTAGATATTTTCAACATTTCGGGGTTTCGGGCATCGAGAGTTTGTGCATCCCACATCTCGAACCTCCATCCGTCGATTTTGAGAAATCTGAAGGTTTTCACGACTAACTCGAGCGCTACTCTGCCAAATCTGACGGTCGAACCTTCCTCTCAGATCTACCGCATAGATCTCCACGGATTTCGGGTTTTCGGAAATTCGCGTATCGCTATTCCCGGACTCCTGCGCAACTCGAAACGGGTTTTTAAACCCCACACACACTTTCCAGATCTGACGATCATGAGGGTTCACCTTCCCTCCCAAACAGATCCTAAATCTCCAACACTTCTGGTGTGGATTCCTCTCTCCCTGTGGACTTATACCACATTGGTTGTGGTTTCATAACACCGCTATACCTCCTGAGCTTAAAAAATCGTCAAGTAACTCCTTGACACTTCAGAGCAAACCAGGGTCCAAAATTGGCCTTCCAGACCCAATTTCCCCTCGCATTCTTGGTCCAAAGACCACTCCATTGGCCCATCTAGGCTCAGTGTCGAAACCTTGGCTCTGATACCAAACTATAACACCACCTTTTAGTTACCAAGGCTTAATCGCTTTTAAATAAAACTATAAAACCACTTTGTATATAGTTCATACCAACATTATTAATAACATGCATTAAATCAATAGATTCAATTAAACTCAGAGTAAACATAATATTTACTGTTATAATCAGCAATCAATAGTATTAGCATTAAAATTGATATACACATCGAAATACATGATTAAACATCATCCGATACTTATCTTCGAAACAGTGGTAGATTCCACCAACCACGTGCAGGCATTCCACGAACCTCCCAGCCTTAGACCGCACTGCTCATCAGCTCAACAATGGGTCAACCTCGAGCTGGGACTAAGCTCCAACCCAAGGTAAGGAATCCTAGGCTAGGCTAAGGTTACAGGGAAAACAACACAGAAAAACCGGAAGGATTCTTCCCAAGATGCCATCTTATGCCCACTACTACCAGACTCTCATTCCCCACATGCATGTTTCACCCGGGAGTATACACCTTCACAAGCATAGTCCATTGGTGCTAACCTCCCTCTCTGGGTCCCGAAAACAAGCTGTATCAGGAAGTCTCAGAGCCCGAAGCTGGTGCTGGACACTCTCTGGAAGAAACCACTTCCCAGCAAACTCTCTCACCTGGAAAGAGTTGCTCATAGGCCTGACAACCTGCATCTTCCAACAACAATCACCTCCCTCACCTGGAGAGAGGTCATACACAGAATCAATCACAACTTGCACTGGACAGCAAGCCACGCGCAATCCATCTCTGCATGGCCACCACAGTCAACCAGGAATACAGACTTGGGCTTCCCAAATAGGCTTAGAAATGGCGGTAAGGTCTCACGATGATGATTTTTGGGATTGCATGACAAGCAATGCGCACAGGGATCGACACAGACTCCATGTCTCAGAACGGAGAGGGTGAACCTAGATTTTTAGAAACGAACACAGGCTTCTCGGATCTCAAAGACACACGAGGTATTCTTGCAGAGGTTGGGTCATTCGTACTGTTCAGAGCTCCGTACGCGCTCAGGCAATCGGGTAGAATGGAGGAGGAATATTTGTCATGACTCATCCTGGCCATTTTATTTTCATGCGCCAGGGTTGACACTTATTACCCATGGAACTGCATGCGTTCCACCTGCATGCATCACCCTTGTACGTCTTCCTTGCCATAAACTTAGGATAAACATAAAATGCACATGTCTTTTTGGAATAATATTAAAATATTATTCCCAGGCTTAAGCCCCCTAGGCTTAGCCCCCAGGCTCAACACTTAGCCCCTTTCCCACCTTCCAGCCCCTAATTCCTCGCCTTCTCTATGGATGCTTAGTCCCCCTTCACTCATTCATCATGGTCGGTCTACCCATGGCGGTGTTAATATTTTATTAATGTGATGCATACATTCAGGTACAAAATCAGGCCCTTGGCCTCCAACCCTTAGGCTCCCTGGCCTAACAAACACATAAACCACCAGCTTATAAAAACTTGTCTCACCAACCTATAAAACATAATTACAATTTCTTTCAGAACATGGTTTGCAATGGGGCTCGGCCTTGGGGACACTACATTTAGGATGACATTTTTCTCTTTCGAATTATTTTCTTCAAGTTGCTTTCCATTTTTATCTGTTGGAGGAATGGTTGGTGCTTTGTATCCATATAGCATTGATTTCCAAACATCAGATCCTATGCTTGTACATATGTTTTGATCCTTCTTCTCCAGAATGCATAACTCTTTCCATCAAACTGTGGTATTCCATTTTATACATATTAATGCTCTTCATGATCTACCTTCCAGTGGTTGAACTGTTTCTTGAGGGAACCCTCTTTGATCCCAATTGTTGGATTACCAGGGGGTGAATCAGTAATGAGCAATTATACCACTTATTAATCCTTTAAACCACAATGTATATTATTTTTACTTATTAAACCATGTTCATCTATTCATCATCGATATATTGTTGTATCATAAACATTAACATCTATCCTTGCATAATAAAGAATAAAAAGCACATCCACACAATGCACAATACACCAATATTTATGTGGAAACCCAATGCACGAGAAAACCATATAATTTTTTTCTTATATGTCAAGGATTACATTCAAGAAAGAACCAACTTCCAATTCTCCAGCTTCAACTAGAAGGAGGCTCCAACCCCCTAGTTTCTCAGGATCCAACCTGAAGGAAGCATCAATTCCCTAATTCTATGGTTCCATATAGAAGGAGGCTACAACCCCCTGGGTTCTCCGGATACAACCACCTAGTTCTCAGGATCCAACCTAAAGGAAGCTCCAACTCCCTGGTTCTCCAGCACCAACTAGAAGGAGGCTATAATCCCCTTTCCTTGCCTCGTCCAACCTCCCTAAAATATAAGTTCCAAAATGATGAAACCACTTCCACACTGTCACTATGAGATATACCACTGTAAACATGTACCAATATATGCCAACAACCTGTAACCAAACTGTGCCAATAGCTTGTAATCAACATGTACCAGAAGTCAGCCTGTACCAATAAATACCAACATGTACACAACTTCTATATGTTGCAACTCAAGTATGTATGGAACTTGTCTATATTGCATCCTATGCATGTACATGACTTGTCTATACTGCAGCCTGCATACACCTTCAAAAAGCTAGGGATTTCACCTTTCAGAACCTCAAACACTTTTCTTCCTCTATCAAATAAACCTGTGACATGTCATTGTGTCCAATCTGTAGCTATTCCCTATGCATACATTATCAAACATATCCCTTAACCAAGTGCATCTAGATCTCTCTAGTCATATGCCATATAGGTGTATGCAATAATGATCAAGTGTGATAACCCTCACATGGAATAGACATCAAATCATCACTGATATGCAATCTCAAATTGCACCAACAACTTCACCAACACATCACAACCAAAATCCCTCAACCATGTAACAAGAGATACAAGACATGCCTCAACACTTAACCCAACAAGATGTAACAATAAATAATACCAGCCATACCAGTGATGTATTTCTATAGATCTAGCTTATCCAATAAGTGCCATACAACCAACAACCTCTCTAGGGAAAATCCTCAAAATCCCATAACCATATCTCATGTAGACAACAATATCCAACTACACATAAGAATATGACATACCTTTTGAACCTATAGATATATCTCTTGTACCTGATCATTGTAGACCTTCCTGGGAACTTACTTTTAGAATCTGAGAACCTAACACCCTCACAAACTCAATATTTCATGGATTTTCCCAACAATATGTGATATCCTCTTCCTAAGCCCACATATGTACATGCCCTCTTTCACTACCAGCTCGTGTATGTACGCTACCTCTTTTGTTGCAACCCGCATACACCTAAAAAACTAGGGTTTTTTCAGTATTTCTGCAACTCCAAAACTTTCACCGTCAACCCTTCTTACTACCTCAGACTTGTATAACTTCATCTGTATCAATGAGTACCTGCAATAAACCTTACACAATAATAGATATTTAATGTGCTCCATAGGTGCTAATAGGAGACCCTTTCTCTCTTATTTATACTCTCCAAGTAGCTTCCTCAAGGGGTTACCTTCTAACTAACTTAACCCAAATTCTTTCTTTTAGGGCCAACCCACTTCTAACCACTTGTCCACTCATAACCACTTTATCCACAAATAGTAAACTCACCACTTCTAGTTGCAACTATTTCATTTTTAATTATTTTCATTTTGCAACAACTTAACTCATGATTAACTCCTAGTTACAACCACTTTGACTAGTAAAATTCTTCTAAGAGATTATAGATAAAATTGACTTCTTTGACCTAGTAGGGGATTCTAGATAACTCATGAGGGTTATCCAACTTCACAAGGCCATAAATCTCTAATCGTGAGGAGCTATGTGGCGTTCCACATATCACCGAAAATGGCATGACATGTACTATCCATGTAGAATAGTCTTACCTCCATATACACTTATCTTAATGCCTTTATATATATAAAAAAAATTGGGTTCCTTACCCATAAATTTGGAGCTACCAGAATGTGTTGCCAGACATACTCAAGGGTTGATCTCAATCTCTAAGGGTTGACAACAATCTACAAAAACACTCTCCAAGGGTTGACATCAATCTACAACTACACTCTCCAAGGGTTGATATCAATGACAACCAACTATCCAACTATCCAACACTCTAAACCATCTATCTGACATGGTTCACATTGAATTTAGGTGGAATATAATAAATATATTCCATGATAAAAAATGGTTTTCCTAGTTTTTCATTTATAGGAGACTAATATAGAGGATAATTTCGTTTTTAGGTGCACCATATATTATGAGATATGAGGTCGAGATCACTACCTTTTTAGGGAGTCATTGAACTCCCTTCCCATATTCTTTAGATATCCATATCAACAATTTTTATCCTTATACATGAGGGAGTATCTTAGAATTAGATATTATTCACTTAGACCATGGGGGATTCAAATTTTTGACCAATATCTTATCACGTTCATTCATAAAGGGGATTTTAAAATTGTGAAAAATAAAGTCAATATAATTGATGGAAACTGGGTCAAATATAAACCCTTTATCTCTTTCTTGAATCTCATCACTTAACTGGATTGAATTCCCGGCGTTTTATATTATTGTTAATCGACTACTGGGACCACCATTTCACCAGACCACTGGGGAAACTCCTCATCATAATTTGTTGGCATTTCATCTGAGTGTTTCCCTCATCCTGCAATATTTTTCTCTATCATAAGGCCACCAACTTTCATTTCCTCTATTGAATTCTTATTTCCTCTATCTCTTGTAGAAAAATTTGCAGTGTCCTCTTTCTTTATGAAAACTTTTAATGATTTTCCATCTTCATGACCTACATAACCTGCATACACACACAAATTCTTAGTTTCAAAACCATGAGAATCTTGAGTCTCTGTCAATTCTTTTGAAATCATATTCTTTTGATGTACTAAATTCTCCAAGAATCTAACAAGGTCTTCATTTTGAACCTCATCTTCTCCATATTCATCATCTACTCAAATAATTTTTCCATGTTCTAGTTCACAAATGTGAAATGAAGTTTCTTCTTCCATAGAATTCTTCTCATATTCATCTCTATTGAATCTCTCCTCTGTCTTCATCCAAAAACTCATCTTGTGTATCGACTTCCTAGAAAATAATTGCACAATAGGCCGCTGGGCCTTTTTCTTCAAAATACATCCACATCTTTGGTCTTCTCTAGTAATTTCTTGTAGCAGATTCATCATAACACTAAGTTGTTCCTTCATCTCAATTATCTCTATGTCAAATTTCCCATCACTCATATGTCTGTGGCTCCTTTCCTCTGAACCCTTCATCTATTTGTCTTTATTCATATCCATCTCTCTGATATTCACAATGATCAACGGTGAGCTGCAAATATCCTCTATAGTAAAAGATCTTTTGTACCCTGCTAAAAAATACCTCACCAAGTTTCTCTCCTGAACCTGGACTTTTGGTATCTCTAGTTCTCTCTACCATAACCCTCTGAGCTTTCTCTGATCCTTTAGGCTTCTACAATTCTACTCACAATATCCTAAGAGCTTCACCTACTCTTCTCCAGCTTCACTAGTTTTAAGGGTTTCTACCACCAATCTCTTTTTCGTTGCTACCTGCTAAAAATACATATTTTCTCTTTACCAGATTGAATGCAAAATTTGAGTCCCATTTACCTGCAAGATCCACTCCAAGATCTTGTCCTCTTGAATTTTTTGTGTTCTTTGCTACCACCTTCACTTAAAAACATATGGATTTCTTGCTTTGATACAAAAAATGTTGGCAACCGGGTTAGCTCTAAACCATTTACCTTTTTCTTAAATCTTATCACTTAACTAAATTGAATTCCCATCATTTTATATTACTCCTAACTATCTATAGGTACCATTGTTTCACCGGACCACTGAGGAAATGAAATCTTTGTCACGGGCTTCAGATCACGATGAATTTCATAGGAACTTCATTCTTGGTTCTCGATCTCACTCTTCAAGTAGAGATCGACTCGTCTAGCTACCTCTTTTTCTATACATAAAGTCTTAATCTTCATGCAACCTGAAATCAATGCAAGACCACACAGTCACATCATTTCCTCTTCATACATCCAGAGGTGATCATTCTTTAACTTTCCATTCAACTTTGGCTCACCATTACATCCATGATTAACTATTACATACACAGAACCCTCATTAACACATTCATAGGTTACTCATCCAATCACATTACACAATACTACATAGAGGAATGTACCCATGATGGAGGTTAAATACAATGCTTCTATTAACTCAATTTTGTACATAAACTATGAATACCCTAAACTACCTAATACCTCTTGATTGACCTAATACCTCTTGATTGACCTAATTTACAAATCTTGGGAACTTCCTTGGCCCTAGCCACCTATCCTATTATGCTCGCATGATTACATATTTACATACAATAATAAGAACTACCAGATTTTCGCAGATCCACAATATCCTCCATAAAATCTATAACTAGTTACTCATAATAGAAACCCTAACCAATCATTGACTAAATCGACCTTCTAGACACTTGCTATGTACATGAGAATATTGTCCTCTTACAAATATTTATTCTTCTATAGGATCGAATTACAAGATGGTTTGACTAGGGTGTGATGCTCCTGCATCAATATTATAGGTGTTTGGGAGGAGGTGCAAGGTACATAGGGGTTTATAGGTATTGGGCGGGGGGAGGGGGAGGGGGCATAAAAAGGGGTATCTAGTAAGAATAAGGTTTATTTGATTGGAAATATGTATTGGGAGGGGGGTTCAACAAAATGATTTTGGGAGGTATTTATTAATATCTAGGAAAGTTAGGGGTATTCTTTAATATTCCATGATTGCACATGATATTTCATAGGTTTATACAGTGAAGAACCTATGACTTAGACTACCCCCATTCCCACCATCGAACACTACTAGGATGATTACCTGCTTCTTCTTGGTTCTTATAGAAAAATTCACCAAGAGATAAGTTGAGAGTAGCTACACCTTAACTACCAGGTCTATGTGATCACAAGGAGACATCCTACCTCTAGTTGGAAGACCCTTGCATGGTTGTTGTGTTCAAACCCAGAACAAGTCTTCCAATCACATACATTTGTCTTCCTTATCCTCCAAATATTAGTAGAGAGAAAACCCTTCTAGGTAGCATAATCTTCCATCTCCACTCTTCTAGATATTCCAGCTCCATCTCATCCAGACAATGTCCCATTAAGAGTTTATTTTCTTTAGCCTTGGATGGTAGGAGAGATCCAATTATTTTGATCATTGACTCATAAAATAGTAACTTCTCTTCATCTTCATCCTAATCATCAATAGGTGATGAAACTGAGAGACCTTGAGCACTCTCCCCCACCATTTTAACTTGATACATTCTCCCAAGTTCTCGAGCTCTTGACAAGAATTCTATATTTATTCTTCTTTGTGGTTCCCAACTTTGTATATTATTGTTAGATGATGGATTCTAGTTCTTAGGCCTTGTATTTCATCAATTACATTTGATTTTATAGGAGCTACACTCACCCTCCCACTTGCTTATTGATTCTAATGTACCTAGCAGACCCTTTGACCTATTTTTGGTCACTCTTTGGACATTAATAAAATTATCTTATCTTATATTATAGCCTCTAGGAGGCACAACAATTAGGTAAACAACTAGTGGAGAAGAGGCATGCTTGTGCCATATGTAGACCGTGTTTTTTAAATTCTAGTTTAGTCATAGTTCCTTACCTAGAAAGTAATTTTCATCTCTATTTAAAGGTTGTTCTAAAGCTAGATATAGTGCATGACATAGAGAATTTTCCAAAATTAGATAATGTGTTGTTTCCAAGGAAAGAAATATCATGCATGCATGTTGTTAGTAATCTCTAGTGGGCACACTTTTCTAGGAACGATACTTTATGCATGAGAGAGTATGCCTCCTAGGAATGTTAGGGTTAGGGTTTTCTTTTAATGAGCCAAGCATATCGCCAAAATGTTAAATTTTAAGCTATTATTAGGTTACTTTTCAATTTACTAGATAACCATATCATAGATAGGATCATTGAGAGAAACACAATCACAGAGTACAAAAGCATTTATCCTGGGAAACCCTCNAACCAAACAGAAGATCCACTAGAAACCCTGACCAGAATAGAGTAGTGCACCACTTAGACCAAGATAGTTCGTCACCAAGATAAACTTCACCTTTACTCAGATACTCTTCCTTGTAGTTGCATCACTTCTCCTTGTAGTTGCGTCACTCTCAGACTTGCGCACTTGATGAGTGTGTATACAAATGAGGTGCTAGGCCTCTTATAAATACAAGTTGTGCCCCCCCAATAATTAGGTCAGGGCCAACCTATCCACTTTACCTTTCTAATTTACATTTGTCTTGTCTAGGCACAATAGGTTTGACTTGTCAATATAATATATATATTTTATCTTTTTCTTTATCCACAAAAGGGAATAAGAATATTATTTGTAGTTACACAATATTTCAACACTCCCTCTTAACAAGAAGGATATTCTTTATCTTTTGACAGGTCACTGGATGTCATCATCAACTAAACAACATAATCTAGGCAATATCATCAACTGGATAATCATCATCACCTAGACAACAACATCAACTGGATAACATTATCAACTGGGAAACATCATCAACTAGGTAATAACATCAACTGAATAACATTATCAAATGGGCAACATCATCAACTGGGTAACAGGGGGCATCAATATAATCCACTTGGTCATCTGGCATCATGACCACTGACTGGTTCTCCATGAATCCATATTAAATAAATTTTGTTCTCTTTATCTTTGCGCAGAAGATACTCTTTCTTTCTTTCATCTTCACGCTGAAGATACTCTTTCTTATCTTCACACGGAAGATATCTTATCTTCACACAGAAGATATTCTATGAGTTTTTCCATTCCTTTTATGTTCTCCCTTCTCTTGTAGTCATCTATATCACCCATCCACTGGGAAGGACTACTACCATAGCTTCACTCCTAGTCATCCCACATGAACTAGAGAAGCTAAGATGCTAGCCTGGGAAAGACTAGACTTCCTTTTTATGATCCACGCAGGATCATGACACAAACCTCAAGAGAAAACTAACCATTCCACATGGTCAAGGTTTCTATTCTAGTCTACTCAATCCTTGGCTAGAGGAGAGTATATGCTTGCTGCCCCTTGGAGAAACATCCACACTCCTCTCTACGAGGGTGGTCACACCCTTCTCTATGAGGGTATTCTAGCATGTCCTTAGAGTATCCAAAACTCAACACTTGGACAGAGGCCAACCTTGGAAAATTTCTCATTCCCCTTCTCTACGAAGGTCTCTTCCTTCTCTACAAAGGTCTAGCT